>QLOJ01001723.1:0-11089 GCA_003313625.1 Tricholoma saponaceum | reverse complement strand
TAGGTTGTTCCCCTCCCCATCCCATTCGTCAATATGTTGTCGTCTGGCCTCGAGTTGTGATTTCGTTGTTGTTGGATCGTTTGTTTTGGGGTGGTCGTCCTACCTTGTGGTACGGTCATTGTTTGTCTCCTTCGTCTGGGTTGGTGGTCGGTGGTCATGTCTGGGGTGTCCATCTGCTGAGATCAGGAAGCGATGGGCACAGCTGTCGGGAGGAACATAGGTGGTAGCATTGTATGGTGTTGGGGGGTTGTGAGCTGCCGGGGCTGGTGTAACGATGAAACTTTGATAAGAAAAACAATGTCAGCTTTGAATTGTAGGCACAGGGGCTCAGTGGAGATGTAAGTGGGTTCTGGGGGGCGATTTACTGCCACCTCGCAGGTCCCACGATGAACAGGCCTCATACTGTGCTCCTATCCCAAGATGACCATCGCATCCCGTTTGAACGCGGAGGAGGTCCGTGGTCCGTGTCGCGTGTCATTCTTGAAAGTAACCTAAAAAAACTTATCAAAGAGGACAAGAAGGAATAAAAACTTACATTCAAGGGTGAGATTGACACGAGAACGATCGAACGCGAACGAGTACTACTGAATGGAAATTGAAAATGATGTCAATAATCAAGAACAGGGTAGAAGGGTGAACTTACATAGCCAAACTATGAACAAAAACGTCGGGCTACCAAAAATGCGCCAGTGTAAAGAAGCTAACGAACGTTAGTGGTAAGATGAAACAGGTAGTTTCTCTACGAAATTACCTCGAGACTGGGGTGTTGGGTTCGTTGACAGGTGGCAAGTTCAAGTTCAAGTTTGGCATAGCGCCGATTGCCAACTCGGGGCGACCATAAGTATCCGCCATGACCAATCTACTCACATCACTCTCTCACCTTTCTTTCCCGCTGTCCTCTCCTCTGACATGTTCGCTCCATTCATGACTCTCGTCGTCGGCCAAGTCTTTGCAGCAGTTCCAATTCTTCACTATCCACAAAATCAGTGCCCCATAGTATTGGCACTGCCTCTCTCGAAATCCTCCATCCTGCAGTAGGATCTTTGCATTGGGCACTCTTACTTCGTGATTGAGGATATTCACCGTTGAAAGAAATGTCATGGCAGCGGACTTATGCCTACATTCACCAGGTTCGACTTGTTCATCTAGTTATAACTATTATTACCAGAACGTTAACCCTTCTTCAATAGTTTACACGGTCATGGTCACCCTTGTCATTATCTCCGCTGTCCCCTTCATCACGGTCGTACAAGGCCTTTCCCAGTCCCTGCTCCCCCCTCTTCTGGCTTGAGAACTCAGCGAAGAAGCTACCGTCGCCACTCTTCAAGTTGTGGACGATGCCCTCGCCTCTATCGCTACCCTTCAGGTGTTTGGTGCCGCTCCGCACGAACAATGTTCCCTCGACGAGGTCCTTGAAGGGTGAAACCGCGCCTTAAACAAGCTTAATCATGTGTGGGGCGCAACAAGTGCCGCTGCCTAATTCGTTACCATGGATGGTGTTCGTTCGTACAAAGATTCTGAGTTGCTGGAGAAAATCGTTAGGGTTGACAGGATTGGTGTGAGTGGGATCGTCGCCGTTTTTTGGGTGTCAAGGGGAAATTCGCTGTTATGACTTTGGTCCAGGACTTGCCTCGTCCTTCTCTACCTTCGACATCTAGCCTGACTCGGTGTCTTACCGTTGTATCATCCCCAGAATCATCCCTCCCTGCAAAATCTGCCACGGCAAGTTCACTATTTCCTCTGTTCGCTCCATCTATCCCATCCTCTTCTATGTCTTGCTCTTCCTCCCCGCTCGCGAACTCACCTTCGTCGACTCTGCCAGCCCCAGCAATACTATTGCATTGTCCTCTAGCAAGATCTCTCTGTATCCATTCGCGCACTCACAAACATCATTGACTGTGGCCATGAGGTCTCGCTTCCTCGATGTTGAGGAATCTAGGCAAGTCTTTTGCACGGACCTAAATACGCAATGTTTCGATCTGATTGACTATTCTTTAGAACCTTCATGAGATTCTTTAGCTCCTGGATCCATCCACGCTACGATAACTTTTATGCCTTTTCCAACGTCGGATATGATATAACACTCCTCGGCGTGTACTGGCTGAAACCCAATCAGTGAAGAGACCTTTGGATAGGGGAATTGCGTAGCGTTATCGCTGTCGGGGTGGCGGCGTGGATATCCCAACGAAGCTGTATGCACATTCTTTCGGCTTTATTACCCTCTACCTAACTCTTACCTAACGCTACTTCATTTAAGTTACCTCGGCTCATGAAGCGTGTCTTCGCACAGCCTCTCGTTCGGCATTAATGTCTAGTATCTACATTTCATCCCTCAATATCCAATCCCTTCAATGCCGACACATGTGCTGGCGTACCGCCGCCCGCGACTAGCCACTCGGAAGATGGATCTCAGAGACCCGCATGTACCTATGCTATCTCCATTTTGCCTGGACATGGGGGTGATTTTGTAGTGCGTCTTCTATTTTCCAATTTCTCCGTCTCTTATAACTTGTAACCTCTAGAACTTCATTAGAGCTTTGTGCGCTGGAATACTGTCATTCGATGTTGCACATGTGCTACTGCTGTCCTTGGGATGGTCGAAACCGTAAGCTCATATAAAATACACCTGTATACATTTCTCATCGTTCGAAGAGGACTATTTGGGGTGGCGGCACGATTCAGGGGAAATGTCTATTTAATGGCACATTGACCATAGGAATGGCGGTGTAGGAATAAGGATCATTTTAATAGTTGTGTAGTACGACATCGACGAATCAAGTTGACCATAAGTTGAGGAACTTCGTGTGATTCCAGGTTACGACTAGCACCACAAAACCAGCCTGACCATCCAAATCAACCGAGTTCTCACACAGACGAAAGACAGTTCCCCCATCCTGTCTCTTCGAACAACCTCGCCTCCATAGCTGGTATCACTTTCAACGCTGCCTCCGCGCGTTGTAAGCGGCAAGTCACGAGCCGTCTGTGACTCGTCCCTTTCATATTCCACTGGGGTCTCCACGTTCTCACACAGACGAAAGACAGTTCCCCCATCCTGTCTCTTTGAACAACCTCGCCTCCATAGCTGGTATCGCTTTCAACGCTGCCTGGATTGGAGCTCAGGTGATTGTTATTCCTACGTCATCTCGATAATCCCATTGAAAACGGTCTACAATTTTGCAGTCAGCTGTCAGCTGTCAACTGTCAACTGCCAAAACAAAAGGAGATCATTGCCCCCATTCTCAAGCGCTTCCTTATCAATTATCAATTATCCTGTGAACCTTCAAGCGCCACATATCATTCCTCAACCACAACATGCCATCCAACGATCACAACGCATCATCCTTTGAAAACGCAGAACGAGTCCAGATAAGGGGTGGGACCTTCGTCAATGTCGCTGGGAATCTCAATAATACCTACAGCGTCCCACGCTTGGGCACAGAAAGACCCAGATCACGTCATGGAAATGGAGGTGATCATGCTAGTGCTTCTCATATCCACATATACAACATTGACATAGAGAATCAGGAATGTCAGACTCGGAATTGGATCCACCAGTATGTTTCTATTTCCTCGATTCCTCACGGTTTTCCTCTAATCATTTGGCCTTCTGTACTAGGTCATCCCTCGTGACAACCTGGGTCTCATGACTGAACAATCTTCAAGCGATGTTTATGCTAGGCTCCTTCTACCCAAGAAACATGGATATCCTTTGTGGCGCCAAGATCCTAATCCTGGCCTCCCTTCTGCTTATCGCTCTGTTGGTGTGAATGTCGGTGATGTCGGTATCATAACCTATGATGGTGCATTCTCCTTCCTCTTCAACATTTGTTATCCTTCCAATCATCCTGTCAACCGTGACTGGTTGGGTGTACCTGATGGCTTTGTTCCCCTTACCTTGAACCACACGGCCGTTGAAACAATCCCGGATATGTATCCTACAGGAACGTCTGTTTGTGGTGGTTGCATTGACAAGGTACACCGGTATACTAATGTGCCGTAAGTGTCAGCGCAGCAAGTTTTTTTTGATTCTAATCTGTGTCATCGGGCAGTGGAAAATCAGCAAGATTTGGTAGTGGGTTCAAATTTAACTGCTCAAGCCCAGTGGGAGCAATCCTGGTGCTACCTGAAGGAGGGTCCCGAGTGGATTTGCAAAACAAAAGACTATTTCTTGAGTATGCTGCACATAACGGTATTTCCTGGTATCAGTTTGTCAATGGCCCCGATCTTGGTCGTGAGGTTCCAAATGGATCCTTGTATCTTGTCACTGGGTGTGATAAGAGCCCAGTCTGGGGAGTTGCTTCCTACTCTTGTCCTTTTGGTGCTACTGGTTTCTCCATGGAATTCATGACTGAAGGGCTGGGAGAAGATGTCACTTCTCTGGAATACAGCTGGAAGGAATACAATTCTGCTGAGGTTCGCACTGGTCGTCAGCAAGGCAAGTGTGGATCCAGTGAACCTATGCCCAACCCAACTTTCAACCAGTGTGCATTCATTCGAGGGTTCAGGATATCACTTCAGCCACGATTAATACCCATGCTTATGGGCTATCGGGTGAAAGTAGGAGATGGCATCAATCCACTGGATGATGTGAAAGGTGGTATTACTTTGGTTTGGCCAGGATCAACTGCAGGTCCATTATCCCAGCCTCTTCATCCTGGTTCTTCTAGGCATGGAAAGCAGCATTCAAACCTGAACATGAATACTGTAAATGATTATGATGTTTCACTTGAACAAATTTCTGATGTATCCAGTGTAAGTTTCCATTTCTTCAATTGGCTGGGAGTTTGACCAACTCTACCAGCCTTACCATCCACTGGTCTCAATAAATAACTACCTCCTTGAATCTGTAAGTCTCTTTTTATGAAGGCAATTCTTTGTGTGAGTTATGTGACAAATTGCAGGTGGAAGGCAGCAAGATAGCTATTACACATGATGATGATTGGCATGCCCTACTGAAGGAGGTATAAGTGATTTACTGAATGATGAAGCACTAGTATGCTAATCATCCACCAATATAGTCAGACCTTGAACTTCCTCAAGATGTGGAGCTAATAGGACGACTATCACTGACAAACATTGAGCAAGATGGTGGTGAGTTAAATTTTTAGTTTTAGGTTGTAAATAATCAATGATCACCCCAGGTGTAGTTTATTTGAAATTTAATGAGGATGGGTCAATGTTATATAACAACTTGCCAGCTAAAGGTAGTGTAAAGCCTGCTATCCCACATGAGATGAGTTCAATGCAGGGGGACTTTTAGATCAGGATGACAAAGGGCCACCTGCTTTACCTCATACATTCTTTAGATGGTTGGTGGATTTGCTCCGTCAGTGAGTGTTGGTTTTAGCATCATGATGTCATCCGAGTCACTGTTTTACACTCCATTTTGAGGCCAAGAGCTCCGAGTCATCTCTCGCCACCAAAAACACTAATTCAAATTTCCTCACGGCACAGTACGTAAGGCCCAGAAACATCTCAAATGTAGCTCATTGTTGTATGTAGTCAGGAATATCAACAATCCTTTACGTCCATTTCTCAGGAATCTCTTCACCCGCCGGGTGAAGGTTGATGAAATTGCTAGTGAGGACATCATCATTGTGTATGTTCTTTTGATGTGATCATGTGGTCATATGCCAATTTGTATTCATCCCCCTAATTAGCGTGATAGGACCTTCGGGATCAGGTAAATCCTCAGTGAGTTCTTTTTTAGAGTCTGGACTAATGGATGACAAAAAAGGATTTGATCTCTTTAGTTTATCAACATCGCGACGAAGGGAATCCAACTGTCGATTAACGATGGGATGGAATCAAGCACCACAGAAGTGCAAGGGGTCAAGTGCATGTATCCTGATGAAAGCGGTCGAAGCGTCGTCTTCGTTGATACTCCTGCTTTCAATCATGATAGCAAGCCCATATCTGAGATTGGAAGGGAAATTATGAAATGGATGACGAAAATGTGAGCAATGCATTCGAAAGTACAATCCACAAAGCCAAATTATTAATTTCTCAAAGCTATGGCCGAAAAAACAAGGTCGCAGGCATCCTATACCTCCATCGAATATCCGATGTACGATTGATAGAGTCACCTTTTGCACATCTTATGATGTTTCAACAATCATGGGATTGTTATGTGCTACCACAGAGGGTTCTGCTTGCGACAACAATGTGGAGTCAAGTCGACCCCACGACAGGCGATCATCGTGAGGAAGAAATTCGTGGAGTTTGGGGGACAATGATTGCGATTGGATGTGGTATGGCCCGCTTTGACCACACCACAGAGTCTGCATGGCAGATAGTTGACCAACTATTGGGAGTAACAGAGCGTAATAGCTGAACTCGACTTTTCTGTTGATAACTGAGATGTATCGGCGAATGTACTTGGAATTAACATTGCGACCATCGGGTAGCTTCAAAGTACAAATGGTTTTAGTCATATGTTGACCTCCGAAGATCCAAGTCCTGTTCAAATTCTGTGAATCCATTTCGCCTTAAATAGGTGCGTCAAAGAATTCCTTCAACATCACGGTGTACAGTAGATAGCCAGGCAAACTGGTGTGTCCTTCTACTAGTTTCTTCTTTGTGGCTGGAATGTCAGTTTATCAAGACGAGTCCTTGTGAGTTGTATCATTTACCTTGGACTTTTAACATTACATATATCCGACATATTTCAAACTTCGTATTGAAATGATGGGACCGAATCTGTACACTAGGAATCAAACATACAATTGAATTATGTATAGAAGGGCAAAAATGTGTTACAATGCACCGGATGCCCAGTCCCCGAATTGAACGAGGCACTGCATTCATTGCATGTCTGCTGCGTTTACCACTACGCTGCCGGGCCTTATAGAAGCTTAAAATATTGTACATTTTATCTAAACCTTCCGTAAAGCTAAACTCGAACAAAGATTCCAAAAGCCTGAGTGCCGAGCACCGAACAGTGATTGCAACTGAGAATCACAACCTCATTAATCAATACCCCAATCGTTCTTGCCTCCCGTCTACAATGCACCAATCTTCTGAGTGCCATCACCTCCACTCCTGCGCTCAACTTTCAAGCCGAAGTAAACATGGACAATAGTTCAGCAGGCCCCGCCTCCGTTGGTTGCTGTCCCGCTGGCAGCTGCAGAAGTCGCACTAGCATTAAGAACAACATGGCCGATGAAAGAAAAAAAAGTACTCACATAGTGGCTATGACCTACATAGCGCTCATGCGAACGTGAACGAATGGCCTGATTTTGAGATAAACACCGTGGAGTCACCATGGTGTTGGAAATGAAGGTAGGGGGCTCGAAGTCATTGATGCACTGCGACAAGGGGAAGGGTGAGTAAAGGAAAGGAAGGAGGAGAAGAATGAAAAACGAGAAAAAACGCACATGATACCCATCAACACCGACGTCGAACACACCACTCTCATCTGTCTTCAAACTATTATCCAGCACATAAAACCCATACTAACCCATCCCAAGCCCCACTCCCCAACATAACATTGGCACTGATACGTTTCCGAGAGCCGTAGAGTTGGAGACTGTTATCTGTATCAGCGAGGATGGATACATGAGCCCGAGTAGGTGTTGAGTAGGATAAATGATATAACTGATCTATCTAAGCTTTGCTTCCAAAAACGCGGCCGAATCATATGCAGTACTCGAAATGACAAGTGTACGGCCAGCACTGGCAGTGATGGGGGAAGAGATGCAAGAAGTGAGGGCGCCATTGCTGCTGGAGAGGACGGGAGGAGATGACAGAGTCAAGGAGGCTGCTGGGACAACAGAGTTGCTTATGCGTTAGTATCCTTGATTTGGCATACACCATGGGAGGCGAGGCAGGACTCACATTGAGAAGAAAAAATTATTGTACAGCCCTTGAATTGAACCGTGTACATCCAGTTGCTGAACATTGCTGGCGGATAGAACTCCCAGTGGGCAAACCGTACATGAATGCAGACAACCGCAGTGACTGAGAAAAACAGTTCTCCTTCCGGGGCCCGTCATGCCTCATTCAATACCTTCTGTCAAGTTCTGTCAAGTCGAAGTTATCGAGTTTGATTCGTTTGGTAAAAACTCCCGGGCCGAGTCAGCATTTTCCAGGCGTGTTAGCTGACTTCTATGACAGGTCACAGGCTTCTCCTGATGGCATAATGCTTGCTGGTATGTAGGCGCGAGGATGTTAACAGCGTAAGGTTCCGTCAAAAATGGCATAATTGTTAACATGAAAATATTAACCGGTTTCTAACATGACCTAGACGTGTGACTGGTGGTCAGGAGAGTACTTACATAAGTAGGTTCACAATAAGTAAGTGTAAGGTAGAATTCATCCATAATCAACGAATGTCACATGATCAGTGTGACAATGTCCAAAACAAGAAATTCTTTACAAAATCTATTTCTCCGTAGCACATAGACACTTTATCCAAAAAGTATTTTCAGGGAAATGTTTTAAATTAGCTAGTACAGGACATGAGATAGTCAGTTTTATGTAAGAAGATGTAGTGAAATCAATTTAATCAAAATAACGCATAAACACATCAATTTCAATGTGTCGCATCGCGAAAAAACCTCATAGCTTGCTCGAATGCACCGGTTGCATGGGGGCTAAGTGGAAGTTATCGCTGTCATGGATTGCCAATCTTGCTAAGGGTCTCCCATACTTGCTAGAGTCAGTGAAACAGAGGAAATGCAGTGTTAGTCATGAGGCTCGCCATAGCGATGAGAAGGAAAACACTCAGGCTGCTGCCGTATGTTTGTGTGTTCAAAGGTATGGCAGTAATTTTGGAAGAGCAGGTTTTGCAGGCACACGAAAGTTACGCACTGAGTGCAAAATTTTCAAATGCGCCCCACCTGCATTGGACTGCTGCTGTCGCTGACTTCTTTTCAATCAACAGGATTTCCAAGATGTCCGAGACACTATTCTTGGAGCTGCTCAGCTGCATGTGAGGCTTGCGGTTTTCAGCTCATTTTCTTGCCGAAGTTTCACTGTGAGCTCAATTTCATAGAGCAGTGCTGGGGCTATGCTAAACAACTCTATCAATTAAATCCGGAATCATCGTGAGAAGATCACCTTGAGAGAAATGCATTGGCAGCCCTCGATGTGATCCCTCTAGCATCAATGTGACAGTTAGTTTTGCAATATCTCTTGTGATTATGCTTACTCACTAATAATTTGTTTTAAGCATTGCAAATCATTCATGGTGGTTCATGGATGCATATGCTAAAGGTCTCAATGCAGGCTGCCAACAATAGGCAGCCTGGGCAGCACAGAAATATTGTGGCCATCACGTCCTTCCTGAGACTTTGATGGATGACCTTGAGAAAGCACAGTTAACTTGAACAAAAAACTGTGCTTCCTTTGACCTCTTCATATTTTAATCTGTTCATATTACTACTCATTTCACAATAAGTAGTCTTAAATTTGTTCATAGTTCCTCGTTATATCTCGCAATCATTCCACTTGATCTGTAGATAATCTTACTTTTGGAATTCCAAACCCAGTACAAATTAGAATTCTAAACCACTTGGTACATAGCAGCTTAATACATATTATAATAGTTCCCTGAAAGCAGAATTTGAAAAGAGGGGGTGGAATGAGTTCAGCAGCCATTTTGTGGACTTTTCTCCTGTTATAGACGAGTGTGTCACGAAAAAGTAACAGCATGTGACATTTGTTGGTTATGGATGAATTCTACCTTAAATGTCAGCAATCACACGCACATAGTCACACAATGTAAAATAATGTTTCTGCTGACACTTGTGGTGGCACCTGGTAGTCTATATATACAGTATTCTCATAACCTGTTTGACTGGAATAATGCTACTCAATGGCTTCTAGGAAGGCATTACTTTATTTAGCTCTATTTACACAATGTTGTGAAAGAGACCATTCCTTCAGATCTGGTGCCCATGTATGCTGTCGACACTCTCAACAACTATACCCTGGGGCAAGGGTAGCAAAAATACCCCAGGGTTACCCATGACAATCTCTAAGATTCATAATATTGTCTAGTAGATTTAAAAATGAATGGTAATGTTTATTCTGCTGGCTCCCACTCCCTTGCTACATTCCCCCTTCAGCACCCATTGCCCCCACTTCCCCATCATCCTCCCTATCCTCCTCCATCACCTTTCCCATTCACCTGCTACTATTGTGGCAGCATCCACATCACTATTGTCATCCACCTGTGATTCACCCCACAAACAGTTGCTTGTGAGGCTGAAGACAGGTGGTGTGTCACTCACTGTTGTGGTGGACTTCCCAGCTCTGGTCATAGCTGTTGGCCTGAAAGCACCCACAATCTACCCAAATCTCTTATTGTTTGTCACCATGGGCCCTGCTCATGGCAGGCAATTAACACCATCCATCCATTCCATGAGCAGGTGTTCACAGCCATGGAGGAGGGCTGGGTTGTGTTCCATCATCCAGCACAATCCCCATCATTGTTGGCCAGAAGCACCACAATCTACCCTGTGAGCAGTGGCTTGCAGGGGTGGGTGCTCTGTCATCCATCAGCAGGTTTGAACTGGGCTGTGTTCCCTGTATCAACATAGGTAGGGTGGGTTAGCAATAACATGGCAGGCTTGCAGAGGCATTGGTGCATACTTTGTGAGTATCCCCCTTCACAGCCCATGGGTTTCCCAGTGTCCATCTGCACCCTCCTAGCCCCAATTAACAGCCTCCCTTCTTGTTTTGACAGGTAGGAGTGTGTTTGCATGACCACTGTTGGGCTTGGGTTGTTTTTCAGCAGTACCTGTTGTTACAAGTAATTCAGGACCTAAATAAAGTAGGAGTACAATTAGTTAGTTGATAAGAACAAGAAGGAAACAAGAAAATTGAAGAGAAACTACAATTATATGAGAGCAGCAAGGAAGAGGAAAAATAAAGGAACAGGTCATGGTGATATAAGTGCAGTAATTGCAATATTGTGCTATGATCAGAGGGATGGCAGGAGACATGACATAAAAATAGAGTGGCAGCCACTAGTGCAAGTGCAGGGTTTCATTAGCCTTGCCAATCCAACATGGATGACATGCAGTGATTCTCAGATGCAATAATTACTTAGAGGCTGGGCTGCCACAGAAGACCAATTTGTAAG
>QLOJ01001715.1:0-20220 GCA_003313625.1 Tricholoma saponaceum | reverse complement strand
CAAAGTTTGACCGAATATTTTGAGCACAGAAATGTTAGTGACATGTAATATTCAAATAGTTTTGACTGACATATCTGTCCTATTAGGTTGAAAAACTCTATCTCAATCCTCCATCCTGGTACGCAGAGCAACAGCCCGATAGACTCAACTATCACCTTGGCGAAACTGTCATCTCAGTTTCTCCAGAGGAACACCTTGCCTACACCGACAAAGGCCGTTCCTTCAAATACGATACATGTGTGCTTGCCACCGGTTCGAACGCCTGTCTTCCTCCTTACATTACCCCCGAGAAGGTTGCGAAAACTCGGGGGGTCTTTGTTTATCGAAATATCTCAGATCTGAATGCCATCATAGCGTACGCTCACAGGACAGAGGTTACCAGAGCTGTTGTCATTGGTGGTGGTCTCCTTGGCTTGGAGGCTGCAAAAGCGGCCTATGATCTGCCCACGTAAGTGTGAATGCGAGTTAAATGGATGACCCGCAATGCTAAATTCAGCCTCTGAAGGCTATCTCACGTGAGCATCATAAACCGCAAAGCATTTCCCTTGTCTCGACAACTGGACGATGAGGCTGGAGAAATGGTGCTCCATAAGATTGAAGCAATGGGCGTACAAGTCCTTACAAATTGCTCGCCTACGGCACAACTTACTCGTCCCTCGGATGATGAACTTAACGACGATGTTTTCACTGGGTTTGCTCTTCAAGATGGCGCTGTACATGAAGCGGATCTTGCCATTTACGCTATCGGCATTCAACCTCGTGACCAGCTGGCAAAGACTAGTGGAATCGAGTGCAACGCAAAAGGCGGCATTATTGTCGATGACAATTTGCAGACCTCGGCCAAGGACGTATACGCTATCGGAGAATGTGCCAGCTGGCAAGGAAATACCTATGGGTTAATTGCGCCAGGGAGTATGTGTTGGATTTCGACTTTGTGTAGACGTTGACCTCCCTTGCCAACAGTCGAAATGGCCGACATCCTATCTTTTAACCTTACCCAAGCCGAGTCGCATGCTCCCAGGAAGATGAACTCGCCCGACCTCAGTACTAAATTAAAGTTCGTCACTTATGTTTGGCATTCTTCTCATATTCTAAGGTCAACTATAGGCTAATGGGCGTGGATGTCGCTTCTTTTGGGGACTTCTTTGCAGACATACGGCTTTCCATCAGTCGACCAATCAGGGTCGAGACCCCTGCAGATTCCCAGGGAGACAAAGGGCGGGCTGCGCTACAAATTTCTATCGAGGACGCCAACAAGCACACAGAAGCCCCGAAGATGGCCACCCCCAGGAAGCGTGGAAGTAAACGAGACGAACCCATCAAGTGTCTGGTCTATAAAGATCCGTTCAGCGCCACATACAAGAAATACATCTTTACGGCTGATGGGAAGCATCTCTTGGGTGGTATGATGATTGGAGATGTCGCCGACTACGTGAAACTTGTTGCGCTCGTAAAGAAGAAGGTTAAACTGTTTTTTTTTTCTCTCGCTGGATAGTATATGCTAAATTAGGTTGCTCAGAAATCGCTGGAGGTCCCTCCTTCCGAATTCATTATCGGGGCGAAGAAAGAAGGCGCTGACGATGGAGATGACCTTGACGATGACACCCAGATTTGCAGTTGTCACGTACGTGCCTACTTTGAGTATTCTTCACGTTCCTGATGTCTCTGGATCAGAATGTCTCCAAGGGTGATATTCTTCATTCTACTAAAGGAGGGTGTACATCTCTGGTGGACCTCAAGACCAAGACTAAGGTCGGAACAGGATGCGGAGGATGTATGCCACTGGTAACTCAATTTTCGCAAATCAATAAGACCGATATTTGATCCTATCTACCAGGTCACGAAAATATTCAATTCGGAGTTAAAGAAAGCGGGTCATCAGCTCAACAATAACCTTTGCCCTCACTTTGCCATGTCTCGTGCGGATCTTTTCAATGTTGTCAAAGTGAAGAGATTCAAAGACTTCTTCGAAATCATGAGTACGTGCGGCGTGAAGAAAGATTCTCTTGGGTGTGAGATATGTAAACCTGCAATCGGCAGCATTCTGTCTAGCTTGTTAGTCGTTTTCCTCTATTGATTCACATGGAGCTTATATCCATGGCAGGTACAATGAACATGTCATGGATCCTGTGCATCACCAAAATCAAGACACGAACGACCGATTTCTTGCAAATATTCAGCGTAACGGAACGTTCAGCGTTATTCCACGGATTGCCGCAGGTGAAGTCACTCCTGATGGCCTCATTGCTATCGGACAAGTTGCTAAGAAGTATGGGCTATACACGAAGGTAAGTCGCCCTCGTATTTCAAATGGTGCTCCAGTAGTAACACTAGATCACTTAAGATTACAGGCGGTCAGCGCATTGATATGTTTGGCGCTAAAAAAGATGATCTGCCAGACATCTGGGAAGGTTCGTGAACATTGTTCCCAATAATCTTCAATCAGCACCTCACAATACTTATCAACCACAGAACTCAACGAGGCGGGATTCGAAAGTGGACATGCATATGGCAAGAGTCTTCGAACAGTGAAATCATGCGTTGGAACTACCTGTACACTTCGATTCATTTTTTCTTGAGATCTCAGATAACTAATGTATTCTATTGTTGATTTGTTATAGGGTGTCGATTCGGTGTCGGAGATTCTGTAGGTCTCGCGGTACAGTTGGAGAACCGTTATCGGGGTGTAAGGAGTCCTCACAAATTCAAGGGCGGAGTGTCAGGTTGTGTTCGAGAGTGCGCAGAGGCCCAAGGAAAAGACTTTGGGGTCATCGCGACCGACAAAGGCTGGAATAGTGCGTCAGATATTCATGCTTGGTACACAATGTTTATTGAATATACTTTTCACCTTTCAGTTTTTGTTGGCGGAAATGGTGGCGCGACACCGGTTGGTCCTGAGTTCGATACTTGTTGGCAGTGCTGTCTGACGCTAGGACTACGTACAGCGTCACGCTGACTTGTTCGCGAAAGACGTCCCACCGTCCAAGGTCGTTCGGATCATAGACCGTTTTCTAGCCTACTACATTATGACTGCGGATCGATTGCAGCGTACAGCGAGATGGATAGAGAATATGGAGGGGGGAATTGAGGTGCGGAAAAAGTTCCCTCCCCTTCTTCGGTCCATTAATCTAGCTTTGTAGAAACTTCGAAAGGTTGTCCTTGACGATGAGCTTGGCATCTGTGGTGAACTCGAAGCTTTTATGGACAATCTCATCAACACCTATGAAGATGAATGGGCAGCTGTCGTCAAAGGTGAGGAATAGAAGTAGGTGTCAGGATCAAAGATGCTTACTTCTGCTCCGTAGATCCTGTAAAGCGCGGTCAATTTAGGCAATTCGTTAATACACCCGAACAGCGTCCTCAAGCGGAAATTATCACGGAGCGTGGACAGCATCGACCAGCCGATTGGCCAAAATCCTACCCTCCTTTACAATTAACTCTAGACCAATTCAAAACCGGCAAGGAGAATTGGACCTGGATTACTGTCGCTAAGAAATCAGATATGGTATCAACTAACCCAGGTGCTACGAGTGTTGCTGTCAAGTATGGTGACACGCAGTTAGCAATATATCACGTACCCCAACGTGGGTATTATGCGACACAACAAATGTACGAGGTCTCCTATGTTTGAGCTAGATAGTTATTGACAACTTGTATCGAAAGGTGCCCTCATCGAAGGTGGGTCTCGGATTATGATCGAGCGCACGGTCTATTCTAAATCTGCATGAATTAGAGCGTTTGTTCTTGATCACGGCATTATTGGAGAATCGCCCAAGGGTGATCTCGTAAGTCACCACACTTATAGCACGGTTCTTCGCTTACAGTTTTACCGTTGAAAAGTATGTGTCTTGTCCACTACACAAGAGAAATTTCACTCTAACACAGGGTAACTGCCTCAATGACTCCGACTATCATATACTTGCATTTGATGCGCGGGAGGCACCCGACGGCACTGGAGGAATTCAATTACATCTTCCTCCAGTAGAGGAGATTGATGGTATCCTAGGCACTGAGAAATGGCTGGTTAGGCAAGCGCAATCGGAGGCTTTGGGTCTGAGCGCTGCTACACAAGCAGAAATTGTACCACCCGCTAACGGCACTGACTGCACTGGAGGGTGCGGAACTAACACACTTGACTGGTAGTGCCTTCGCTATAGTGATACGTTCACCTTCCGGAGATCCGCCTCGCCTGGTGTGATCAGAAAGTGGTTCAGGCTGGCCGCCTTGGGTGTTCTTATTCTACCACATCATTCTTGCACTAGCCGTACATTTCGAGCCTATTATCCTTAGTCCAGACCAAATGGTGTTGTTCTGAATAAACTATGCATGAATGAAAAAGTATCTGAAGCCCCAAAGTCTCCGTTTTCTCAAATATATACGAATCGCGGACTGGTCGGACACACAGGTACTGAGTCGAGCTGTACTGGACTAATGCCATCCAAATAGAGAACAAGCTGTATCCGATCGAAACAACATTGTAAGCTCCGTCTCTCCGTATGGGACCTTCACCTGAAGGTCTACGACCGTGGAATTCACTGGCATATCTGCTGTTCGGGGAAATAACACCGCCCCGTGGTCCTTTGAAGGCTCCCGACATTGTACCCCAGGCCCGATGGATTGTAAGAATGAAGCATGGGTCACAGTATCAAACAACGGCGGAATGTAGGAATGATTCATATAAAGTATGAAGTTCGGTCGGAACGGGAGACCGATTATTGATCTGAAACTCTGATCCCTCATGTTGATGATTTCTTGACGGTATTTCTTCATCTCGTACGTAGAAAGAAACAGGAAGAATGCCTCGTCCCGTGGAGATATTGGCGACGATATCCCCTCTGAAATTTAGAGTCTCAGCTGAGTCAAATTGGATGCTTGATAGACTCACTTGCTCTGTCATTGCGGAGTGTTTCGCATTCGATTCGATGATTCCCTTTTTTCCAGTCACGTTGTTGGCATACTTTTGAGCAATAACAAGCCAACTGACACGCAGAACAATGACGGAAGCCTTTGCCGTCCTCTAGTTTGTTGCACTTTGTGGTTTCATCATTATAAAGAAAGCAGAGGAAACGAACTGAAGACAGACCTCAGGTGCAGAACAAGTCTGAGTATACTTTCCAATTTCGTCAAATGCAGCCTTAACCTCCATCCGAGTCTTGACAAAAATTTTGAAGTGAGTCCAATGAGTGCTAAAATTTCCGGTCCGAGGTATTTTTGACTCAAGAAGAGAAATTGCTGGATCTTGTAGTGCTCGACCAACCACCCTCAACACTGATCGATAAACAAGGTATTTCTCAATGGTCACGAACATAAAGATGGAGGTAGCGTCAACTTCTCTGCTTGACCACTGGGTAGATCGGAGAATAGCAGGAATGAGGCCAGAACGAACAGCTTGAATGATCCACGTGAAGCCATCTGTGGTGTTGGTAGCTTGTTGAATATAATCAAGACAGGCGTACAGGTTTTCAGCAGTTCCCAACTCGCTTTTACTCCACCAAGTGGAGGGAGAAAGCGTCGTAGGGGTGTTGGAAATAGGATCGCTGAAAATCTGGAAATATTCAAGGCAGGCAAATAGGACGTTGGGAACCCCAAGTGTATGTCCCTCCAAGCTCGCGACAGACATGAAACTTGGGGTAAGCTTTGAAACAATATTGGGCATAAAATTGCTAAAAGTTCGATACAAATATTCGAGGGACACAGACAGGTTGCTGGGAATCCCCCATGTCTGTCCCATTGACGTTATGGCAGACGTGGAGCTTGGGGAGGGCGTTGGGGGCAACTCGGGATTGGGATTATCGGCAGACGACACGGAAGCGGAGACGGGCTGAGAGCTGAAGCGCACGAGTGCTTGGGTGATGACGATCATCCCATTTTGTGACAGAAGAGCGTGGAACAAGCCTGGCATCAATAAAGTTATGGAAGTGGTGACTGTAACGACCATAACGAAGGCTTGGTTCCACTTCTTCCCTTCATGGCTAACAAGACTTATAGCCTTTAAGAACAGCGATGCAACTTTTCCCATGTCGCCGTGTAGAACGTCCACGAGAAGTTGGACTCGGCTGGAGTCGAGTGTGACCAAATCCAGGATTGCCAAAAATGTCGCACAGGAGTCCAGTGGGAATCGCTCATCGTCGCAGAATTTTTCCGACAGTTTGTCCCAAATATCAACCAACATTAGAAAAACACCTGGAGTCGCTCCCAGTGCCTTGTACACTGAACTCGACTGATCAAAAAAGAAATACGAGAGGATGCGAAGGATGGTCCATGAAGGACTGGGTATGCGGATGAAGTCGCGAATCCAGACCCGCTTTAGTCTTCTACCAATGGTTCCATTCTGATCTTGTGCATATACACATTTGATCCACTTCCAAATCGCTCCCCATGAATGTGTAAAATGTTGCATGAAATAGCTGCCATTGGTAAAATTATAAGGGATTAGCATGATGATCAGAATGCCTTCCAGGGCAATCGCGGCAAGTTCAAGATCAGTCCAATCGTTTTCGTTCTTGAATTGACGCGGGGGTACTGTTTTCAGATGGTGAAAGAACACTTTGATAACCTGCGGATACCGCCCTAAGGAATTGTTATTCGTGCAATAGACCGCGAGATTCCATAGTTGGGGAGTAAATTTGCTCATGGCGGTCGTTACGATGTGCTGAATAAATTAGGAAGAGAAAAGGTTGAATGCTTGACCAACTTTGCCACACAACCTGCGGTTACCTACCTCAATTTCTGGTGGAAGTCCAGCCGGCTCCGCAGAACTGTCCTTCGGGGGCTGGATTCTAGATACCAAGAGATCAATATTGCTGACATCGGGGGACCTCCGAGGCGCCATCTCTCAACTTGAAGTTGGGGGATGCTGAGAATGAGGACATCCCATGTCCCTCGTGGTCACGGTCTTATACCCAGACTTATCGGTCAGAACTTCCAAGTTCCGACAGCAGAATCATGTTACAGAAATGAAAGGTGGATTGAGCCTTGAACGTTGAAGGTCACGTGTTGCTGTGGTGACATGGCCAGCGGCATGCGAACACTGCAGCTTTACATTTCACCAAGTCTTCCCTGGTCTTCACCGTGACTATGTATAGTTCCTTTGACTGAAGGACGGTTTTGACGGGTATGTGCGGTAGACAGCGAGCATTCGTGGTTTACTTATGGAAAGCATGATTTAACAGAATCACATTAAACTTCTGGGCATTTCCAAGACCCACCTTCAGTCGTTGAAATTCGAAACACTCGGGCACCCTCGAATTGTATTTGGGGTATAAATTTAGTTAAAAAAACGTCTGTCCCTGAATCTACCATGCTTGCTTAATCAGGTCTGCACCTCTCTCACCGAAGATGTAGGTTGCCGCCATCGTATGTGCGCTTGGGATGAATGGCTGCGCGAATTGCATGATCAACACTAATCGGATGGATGAGTCAGGAAAAAGGACTCACAAATACTGATGCATCGACAACTCGAACGCCAGCAACGCCCTTCACCCGAAGATCGGGGTCTACAACTCCATAATCAGCATTCTTGGCAGACATAGCCGCGGTGCCGACGGGATGGTGGAGGTTCCCCGAATTGCTAGCGATAAGCTTGTTTAACTCGGCGTCGGTCAACGGAACGTCGGGAGGTAGGTTGAGATAGTTCTTGAAAACGGGTGCTCTAACGAATCGCCGGACGGCTCGAATCGCTTCGCGCATGATGAACATATCTACCTCTGCATTCAGATAATTTGGATTGATGACAGGGTAAACGAAGGGGTCGCTTGAGTTCAGAATTAGGGTACCACCTAGGATGCATCATGCCACATTCAGCGCCATTGCAAAATGCGGAAATAAACCAACCACTTACGGGAACTCGGTGACACGACCACCGTGCCGACTATAAAGTAATTTCCAGTAGGTGGTATCGTTTTCCCCGACAACCCGTTCTAAACACCGGATAAGTTCGATCTCATAATAGATTGGAGCTTGATGGACGACGAACCGATATCACCATCTCGAAGTGAGCTGATTTTGGGCCGGAAGATGGATCCCCGAGTTTGTTAAATGCATCTGTTCCATTTTGGACTCGCAGCCAGCCGAGTTGATTGAAAGGGACGTCGACCAGAGGACCCGTACGGTTTGTTTGCCAGCGGTGTAATACATCAGCAGCTACCACAGGATCTCGAACGAGGGTCTCCAAGGTATCCGTGGAATTTACAGGCCACAGGTTTCCGACTACAGGGTGGTCTGAGAGGTTGCGTCCAACGGAAGGCAGATGGACAACGGGTGTGATTCCAACACGCGCAAGGTCTGCTGAGTCTCCGATTCCCGAATGCATCAGAATAAACGGCGTCCCTACGACGCCTGCTGAGAGTATCACTTCTTTTGTGGCTGTGATGAGTTTTCTAGAGCCTGGACGCACGTTAGGACAACAACCAATCCGATTCCAAAGAGAGTTGACCTCTAGTACGACTATCCGCAAACTCCACCGTCCTGAAAGCAGGCTTGCCTTCACGATGTTCGGTCTGAACAAGGCGAGTCACTTGAGCGTGTAATAAAACATGGAGGTTCTTCCGCTGAATGAACTGAGGTCCCAAGTAAGACGTTGCTGAACTATCTCTCTGACCATTATTGATCGTCGATGGAATCCAACCTTTGCACCACTCGTCAACAAAAGACTGGAGATACCTGAATGTAGCAACACACCGATGCCCAGTGGACTTCCAGAATTGAAATCCACATTATATGGGAATTCATCGGGAAGTTGTTGCGTAGCTTTTATGACCATATCATCCGTTGCCTGAGGGAATCCGGGGAGGGTGACAGAAGTGATGCCTTTATAGCCATGAGCAGTTGGATCAAATTGCCCAGTAATATTGTGGAGATCTGCAGGTGGCGTGAACCTTTCTTGCTGCAGAGCATTTTAATTTCACTTGTGAGAGCTAGATATTGAAATAAAGACGCACCATTCTAATATACTTTTGGATGTTCTGCCAAGACCACCCCGGATCATTTGTTACCCTAGCGTAACGATCGTAGTCATCAGAAGATCCACGAGAATAAGCCATGAAATCTGAAGGAATTTTATAAGTGTCGTTCTTCCAAGAGCTGGACATGTACATACTGACTGAGCTGCTTCCGCCAAGAACATAGCCACGCTGGAAAGGTACGATCCTTCCCCCTAACCCAGCCTGGGGCGTTGTCGTATAATTCCAATCCCATGCGGTGGTAGGCGTCAGGCGAGCGCAAAAAAAGGGTACCTCCAGGTCCTGAATGCCTTCCGGCCTATCAAGAGGATAAATATATAGATGCTAATTGGTGTATTTGGATGCTACTCACGACCCAGCTGCTTCAAGGACCAAGACCGAATGTTTAGGGTTCTCGCTTAGACGATTGGCGACAACATTGCCTGCAGTGCCACCTGAACGTGGGTGAGTAAATTGTCCGAAAATGGAATCTTAAGCAATCACGGCGACATACCTCCAACAACGATAAAATCGTATTCAACAGCAGGCAAGTCCCCAAAATTTTCAACGATGACGCTAATGCAAAACGGAGCTGAGAGCATGACTAGCCACCATAGCGTCAGTGTTGAGGGAAGGAACGCCATCCTGAATGAGATTCAGGAAGCTGAGTTCGATCAGACGTTTCCCCAGGCGTTATATACGTTATACAGTTTGTATGGGGCTGGTGATTCGCCAACGATGCGAAGGCCCGGTAGCACAGTGACAATGAGAAAAATCTACGCTTTGTAAGCTGAATTGACCCCTTGGAAACCAAGGTGAATAAAGCTGAGTAAAGACGACATTTCGACATCGGATATGGTCAGGCGCGGATGTGTATGTAGTCAGTGATGGAGAGTGTGCCTTGGCCCTTGAAACAGATGTTGTAGTCGAACTGGAAAAAGGAAACCACCAGAATAACGCACATGGCAAAACTGCTAGAGTCTGTTATCTTCGTGCATACATGGAGGAACAAAGTACCTGTAGAAATAATAGGGCGAAGGAATATAAGCGAGTGAAGAAGTGCTTACGCAGAGTAGAAAACTAACCATAATCTCCACACTTGATGATGCCCCGTTGACTGCAAGAATCAAGGAAAGATATGTTTAAACCTTTGCCAAACATGGTACCATGGAACCCAAGGGAGAGATATTATGGCGGCTGGATGTTAGCTGCAATGCGGCGATAGGGAAATATAGCTTGCAGTTGTGCGAATGGGCCAAATGGTGTGTAATATCAAAGTGATAGCCATCTTACTGCAAGACGCATTCATTAGGTAAGCATTGTACATCAAGCCATGCTACTACTTAGTAGATCATGACTCGGATAACATGCCTTCCTGGATCTCGAGGGTAATCAGATATTGCGCTTATCTCTGAGAATATTAATGAGATATCAAAGACATGACTTCAGCGGCAGGATGAAGGTGAGAGTGCGTATACTAACCTAAAGTGACTCCTGCTCATGATTGTACCCGCATGATCATATAACACCACCCTAGTAGGCTAATACAACCCACCTAGTACCAAGACTTCTCCTTAATGGTAGGAAGATGTCACGTAGGTGTTATTGGAAAACTCGCGTGTTCTAGCAGATGGATAAAAACTGCAGATTGGGAGGATTTACGACAACGCCCTCATAAGACAGAAATATTTGAAACAGGACAAGTTCTCGGAGCAATACTTCGGGAACTTCCGCCAAGCCGAAGGGTAATTTTGCTATGTAATATCGTTCTGTCAATACTGATAACAGTCCCTGTTTCCACAAGTGTCCACAGGAAATAATGCGCGCCTTCTTTCTGGATTCGAAGGGATCATCTCTCAAGTGATCGAGAAAGGTCTCTCGAGGCTGAATATGGATAATTGTACCTTGATCATCTCGGAGCGAGCTCCAGGCCAGGAAGCCTAAACCCGCGCTCAGCCCACGATCAGGCCTCAAGGCAAGAACCACCGAAGGGTGAGGTGCCTCGCTTCAGATTGATGGTGAACGGCACGGCACAGGGCATAGGGCCAATGCCGTCATGTCGGAAATGGATGGCTGACTGGTGACAGGCAATCGTGTGCATCAAGGATAGCCACAGAACATAAATACGACAAGTCCGTTGTGCGCTTGTTCATTGAAACCTGGGACGCTCTTCGGTTCCACTTTTCATCGTCATCTTGCGAGTCATGAAGTTTTTTTCTACTAGTATCTTCGCCGTCATCGCAGTTGCCGTCGCCGTTGTGTGCGCTGCAAACGTCGAGACTAACGCTGCCCGCTTTGCTCGCGGTCTGCCGCCTCTTCCACCCCGTAACCTATACACACCCGTTGCAGGTTTGTCGTCTGATGCTTCAGTCCAATATCACTCAATGGTTCAACGTATTCTACAGCCGCCAAGCGAGGCTACCCCTCTGGACATCCAATGTGCCCTTCTGGCAAGGCCGAATGCTGCGCCTCCGTCCTCTTGGCAGGCGACCCCATTGCATCCGTCATCATCCAACTTCTAGGCATTCATATCTCAGTGGATGTCACAGTTGGTTTAACTTGCGAGCCTCTCGGTAGTCGCACCTCTTGGTAAGCACAGACAACCAACGTTAACCCTTATTCACTACATTCGCCCTCCTCGTACTTAGCCCACCGACGCGGTACCCGGTCTGCTGTGAAGATACCAGTCACGAAGATGTCATCGCCCTCGTCTGCGTAGACCGTAAGTCGAATACTTCACCACACTACATGTTTGACAACTCCTCGCAGTCAGACTCTGATGCATGAACATTTCTGGTTTCCACCCTCCTTCCGCTCACTCTCTCACAGACGTTTTTGACAATGTAGACAATTATCCCGATCTGTTTACTCGTACTATGGTTTCTCGGTGAAGTGTCTCAGGTAATAGACTCAGACATATAACACTTGAATGTACTACTAAACTTTGCACCTTTTATCTTGTATGTTCTGTTCCTCCTCATTGTGTCTGGTCACTTCAATCATCCTAAAGTCTTACGCCGCTCAGGTTATGGTAATTTAGCCTCAAGAATGTAACTCATTCCTCTTCCTTCCGAGCGAGGTTCATGCCAGTTCCTCCTGGAGAGAAAATCCGCACTCAGCGGCATTGCTGTCACTGCGACCCTTCAAGTTGTGATGTTTATCTGTCCGAAATCCGAGTGTCATCGTCTCCTTTTGGGGGTTCGGGACACTATCATCCGACGTGACGTACTGTCATCTCCTTCGTACGTCCGACCCCTCTATATGTCCGATGAGTCTCCATATATCCTATGCTCCCGTATGTCCGATCCTCCATTGGTTTACTCGTCTGAAGCGCGCATGACCACGAGGCTCATTTTATTTCCAGTCTGAGGACTCAGCCGCAGAGTCGCCCTCAGAAGACAGCAAGAAGACAGTCCTGTGTCCATACTGCTATCTGGCTTCCGAATAAACAGTTCATATCCTACTATCTCTGAGTCTGACGTCAGCAATCTCCAGAGACTTTATTTAGCCTATGTGCTTATGTGAAATATTCTGCACTAGAACGTAATAGTACGCCACACCGATAAGATAGATACAGTTTGATGAGTCGACAACTCGAAGAACACTGACACATGATGTTCTCGGCGGCCTCGCAATACAGATAGAATTCGAATCAACTGCATAATCCTGGTTTCAATATATACGATGAAGATAAAAAGATGCCTACTTCAGTTGAAGAAATCACAAACATAACTTGAATATTCGAAGTACCAGGCGAATTCAAAGTATAGGAGATAGTATATGTTCAGGCGACCCAGGCCCGCAGTTATTTACAGCTGTACTACATACCAGCTACAACCGCCATCTTACTGAGAGCTTCGCTCGATGGCTCTTTCATCTTCGCAACTGTGCTAATGCCAGGATCTTCGCCAACCAATGCACCAGCATTATCATTCTTATTCTCCATCTCGATAATCCTGTCTTTGGGTTACTTGAATCACCCAACTAGTGGATACACGTACTTTCATCTCTTCGTCCAATTTACCAGATCTTCTTGGCTGGCCTCGAGGAGCGAAGTGATCGCAACACCAAGTTGGCCACGCAAAGAATAGCCTTTCTTTAACCACGGGCTTTCTTCCGTTCTTCTCTTCGGGTTCCGAACTACCCCAGTTTAAAGGGAAGAAAGTCCATTATCGAACGTTATTATAGCACCCTTTTATGTCGATAATAAAGTTCTAGAATGACACACCTCGATACCCAAGACGGAATCTTCAGAAAGAGCCATGGCTGGGTGCTGAAGTCCTCAAGGTCGCAGACAACGCCGGTGTTGCACCACAATCATGATCGGTTTCGGTCATAATTTATCCGAGTCAACAAAGTACAACCGTGAATCTCAGATGTGGCGGAAACATGACAGAGGAATTTTACGACAGCTGCTTCGATGGCACCCAAATGACTTTCTCAAACTCTCATCCATCTTTGTCGGATCCCATCGTTGAGAGAGCCAAAGTTAGAGAGAGAAAAAACACTGTGATAAACATCATGATTAGGAGGGTCATCAGAAGAGGAGGCAATGTACTACAAGCTTTTCATCAAGAAACGACAATAATCCCCAAGTTCCACCGTCCTACCATGATTTCCATTCATAATTGATTAATACATACTGTGCTTAGCGAGCAAAGTACAGGGCCTGGCTCCAATCGTCCAAGGAAGGCCATGCTTTCTAAATATCGTCAGCGTGGCTCATGGCTAGCGTGGACATAACATACCTTATGTTTGTCTCCAGATTCCTCTCCTACCTATGCAGAAGACCATAGGATCGTTGATTCTCAAAATAAGAGTCAGAAATTATCATGAGCATACATCGCCAATCTTTCCGCGCTGTATGGGTCGAGTTTCGACCTCAAGGTATGGTATCCCTGGCCTAGAATGGAGAACAAATATTCGAAATAGCCCGGGTGCAAGCCATTAACCTCGCATCGAAGAAACATGAACAACCAGACCTTGAACCATCCCCAGCAGAACTTTAGCGCGGGAGGCAGGAGAGACAAAGATGTCCTCCGCACAAGTGAATTGGAAACCACCATAACGGAAGACGCAGAACAGTGGCAAATCTGTCGGAATAGTGAAGACGGGCCGTTGTGTCAAACTCTTTTATCGTGATATGCAGCTGCACTCCTCATCTACACTCTTATCAAGAAAAGGGTTACCTTACAAGCCAGCTCCAGTAGCACTTGAGCTGCGTGGTCCCTTTCGTCTTTGAACGAGTTTTAACTGGACAACCAGAGGAATAACACACTCGATCATATAGACCTACATGGCCTCTTGAGGTCGGTGTTCCAGGCATGGAAGACTTGGGTATGTCGACAAGGTAACCCAGTGTGAACAGGGCACATACAGGAACATGTCATGGCCACTAAACAAAAACAGTGAGCTGTACGCCTCTGCAGACATGGGAAGCGCGTACTGCATGATTGCTGACTGCTGCACTCCCTTACCTGACCATTCTTTTCTTGATAAACATCTAGCCATTTGGCGGCGTCCTTCGTAACGTCCCTGAGAAACGACGGCAGAAGTAGAGCGGCAGGGAAAGAGAACATATTAAGTTGATGAAAGCCTGGAAGAATCCAAGTTAGATAAACCGCGAGGAGACAGTTGTCCAGGTGGCATTGGCAAAGCCGTAAAAAAACCAGTTTCGGCTCGGGTGTTTGTACGCCGTTCGTGGTCGGCTAGCGTCAAAGCATTGGTGGCTTGCTCTACGATAGTATTCGCCGCCGCCCAGCCTACCCTCATTCTGGACGTTCAACTCAAGAAGAGATCACTTCTGGAAGATCCCCTTTATGCTTTCTCTTAGCCACCATGGCCATTATGATAATAGAGCACTTTGGCTGCATACTGGTCAAACCTTTTTTTTCGCTTGTTCTTGAGCGAGTTTCGGTTAAACCGTCAACTTGAAAGTGGTGCAACCGAATTGAGTTGAAGTTGTTGAGCTCACGTGACTCGGAGTACTAGGGTATTCGATCATCAACCTCCCAAACCACGTCATAAAAACAACAGAAAGCTGGTATGACTTATGATATATATATGATAACTCAGAAATTCCTTTACAGCTACATTCAAACGACAGGCGGGTCTTGAAAATTGAACGCATACACTGCGGAACTTGAAGTCAGTGATTCCTGGTGGGCTCACTAGGCTTTTGACAAAATCCAATGTTGCAACTTGCCGCTTGGTGCCGACATTGAAAATCTATCAAAACCAGGGCTGTCTGCGCGTTTTTCCAGGACCCGCCCATCGTTTTGAATGTAGTAAAACACGAAGACGACCTACGCGGCGTGGTCACGTGCATTGCCAAATCCTTAATGGAGGTGGAGTCGCCGCAAGCCCCAAAATAATTCTTGGCGTTTTTCGGTCGTTCGGTTCCGCTTTGAATGGGATTACTGAAGTGCTATGGAAGGTTTCAATTTGATAGACAATGACATGTTCCATATAGCATATGACATTCCCATAGGAGGTCACCAGTCATAGGGGAATTATAAATCGGAGTTGAAATCTTCTTCTGTTCTCTGCTTGAATCTCTCTCTCATGGCCAACCTAATCCGTTCAGCAAAATCGGGAAGTGACTGGTCAATAAACGAATTGCTAGCGTACCGAATAATGGTTAAAAGCCAGGATGTCGTCAACTTCTTCAGTCAAGAACTTAGTTCTATCGATCGCCTCGACCCCAACCTACTTTCCTCCACCGATGCTATTAAATCCTCTGGGGAGACATATCACTTCCTCGCCTACCTAGACCTAGCTTCACGTGTGAATGCTGGTCACTGGGAGAGTGCCATTAATGACCTTGCGAGAAGCGCCCTTGAGGTCACAGGTTTCGATGAGCGCGGCACAATCCTTCGCTCCCGCTACGACATCCCTCTCACTATCTGTGGAGATTCCCGCAGTGCAGGACGGTCGAACATATGTCAAGTTCACCGCAACTCTATGATCCTATTGGTCGTTCAGGCAAATAACAACCTTCATGATACCGAGCCTCAGGTCATTGCCCAAGCGATTGCCACCTTTCAGCACAACAACCGGAAGCGCGTGGACCTTGATCTCCCCCCACTCGACATGATGACGATTCCATGTATCGTTATGGAAGGAACACGGCCATTCTTTTATAAGATCCCAGTTACTCAGCAGCTCAGCGACTGCGTTACAACCGGTCAATATCCTGCGGGGCCCACGGTCGTTACACGTTGTATTCCACCCCCAGGACGTAAGGTATATGACGGCATGGAAGTCCTAGATTATCGGCGCATTGCCCTGCAGTACTACGTTACGTTCCGTGATCTAGCGAGAGAGTGCTGGACTGAATTCCTTAATGGTTGTGAATAGGGTATGTTCAACAATGAATTGAATGTGATCATATATACCTACACTAGCAACAAGGTGCTAATTTTCCTACCTCATCTTCTCTTGTCCGCCACTTGTTTCAGCTACAACATCATTTTGTAATAAATTTATCTTATATATTCAAAATTTGCTGATACGGTCCACGAGTCGTAGATAGCTACTTATATCGAACCGTCAGAGTGTCTTTCGCAGGCCACCCACAAATCTTTCAGTTTCGTATGGTTTCAGCTATTTGCTGGCATTCAAATGGAGGTGGGATCCTAGAATCGCCCCATCTCAATGAGCTCACACTCATTCACAGTTCTCGGAGTCTACTAACCTACTGGGCATGAACGGTGCAATTCAATTGTGTGAGGATGCATTGACCTCTATACAAGCCGTCGGGCCAATTGCAGTACTTCAACAATGTTATATAGAATGGCTATTTATTTCCCTGGCAATTTTTATATTGCACTATGTACGTAAGAATAGTGAATTTGGGGGGGCATAACGGTAGATTTTCTTTTGTTTATCTGCTAAATTCAATTACGAGCTGGAAGTTGCTAGAATATAAATAAAAACATCATTTGATCATCATTCTCGAGGATGGGCGAAGTTAGAGCATTCCAGAATCACACAGCTATCTTTGTATCTTTTCGCATACAATATCGAAAACCCCCAAACGAAGCGATACACATGACCGGGCCGTAACGTTAAGGTTCTTGTTCGTAGGGGTCTGTGGCGATGTGCCAACGTTGAGAGTCATTAACTGATCCATCCAACCGCCGAGAAATCTCAGGTCAATCTCCGATGAGGATGGGCTACCAGTTACAGACTACTTCTATAGTCTTCTCTTTTATCTTGGCCGATCTTCTAAAGTAGGGGTAGCGGGAATAGCCCCACGGGAGCACTTCAGTTTGCTGTTGCTAAACTTCCCCAAAAGTGTTTTGAATTACGGTCGTTCACCTGAGCTTGTAAGCTGTAGTCCAATTCCACGGTATCAGGTGGGCCCTAGACAATAACGAAAACGCGCACGTTCCATGTACAATCTAAGTAATAATACACACACAGCTGAGTTATCAACTTGAAAAACTGTCAGTCTCAAGATTACTTATAGCTACACATCCGGATACAGGCCTGCTTCTTTTCTTATCTTCGTCATAGCTGTAAGAAACGAAGCACAGTCAGGTTAGTGGGAAATGATACCGATAGATGGTGATTACTGACCTGCAATGATCGCACTCCCTACACCGCTCCCGTCCTCCGCATGATGCGTCACGATGTTCCTAAACCCATGATCGATCAGAACAGTAGGAAAGAACCAAGGAAGATGAACAGGACACTCACCGTCCTTTCTCCCCAAATATATCCACCAGACCCTCATGTATCCTATCCGCAAACTCCGGATATTTCTAGAGAAGGAAGTGGACAATAAGGAAAACCCAAACAAGTGAAGACAGAAAACAGAAAGAAGACTCACATTGTACAATGACCCATCCGCACCAACCGCACACCCCTCATCCAGGTACCCCATCTTACTTACAATCGCCGCGATACCACACGCACTCAGCCTCGCCGCGCGCCTTCCAATCAGCTTCGCCAAAGCGCGGAAAAATTGGCGCTCCGCAAGCGTTGTCTCCACTGCGAAGAAATGGGAGAATATGCCAATGATCATGAGCAGCTCGTCTGTCGGATCACTGCACAAGACAAACGGGTACGTAACAATTAGAATCAGGGAAGAAAGGAGGGAGGAACGGATGCAGACCTCTCCATGAGGGACAAGAATGCAGTGTCAAAGACGTAGGGATTTTCGAGCTTATAGGTATTTTGTCCGAGGAAGAGGACACCCTCGTCGATTAGCTCGCAGATGACGAGCCGCAGGATTTCACCCAGGTATCGCCCGGAGATGAGTTTCTGGCAAATATTAACACTGGATAGGGGAAGCGTCAGAGTATAGTTACCTCAAACGCCTGTTCCTGGGGTTTATTCGATGTTTCGTCGACGATGATATCGTATTTCGTTCTTGGGAGATGTTCATGCTCGAAAGAGTCAAACGCGCCCTATACCTCTTGTCAGGAAACGCTTAGAAAACCTGATGATCGAAAGCACTGACCCATTCACAATTGATAGCCATATCAGCGCCTTCGCACCCCAGATTCTTGAGTTTCGGGATATCACTGACATGTTCCATATACGCCGCATTGCACCCAGTACCAAATATGCAAGCGATCTTCGTTTTAGGATTTACGTAGTGCGATGCAATCAGTGTCCCAGTCGTGTCGTTGATTAAGGCAGTTAGTTCTACCGGTACGTTCTGTTTAAGAAAGGATTGTTTTAATATATCTAGTCAAAAAAGAAAGGAATGTACAGACGTATTTTTTGAGGGATTGGCGGAACATCTCAGCCACGTCTCGGCCTTCTGTGTTCTTCGCGCCGAAGCCTTTGGTCCATCGGATAAGCTCACCGTGGTCGATCTTATTCTGTCTGAAAAAATGGTTGATGATAATTGATCCCGGGTTTGTCAAGCAACACCAAGGATACTTACGAACATGGGTACGAGAACTACGTATATGAATAAAAGATAAAAATCAGCAACCAGGGACGGGAGATACAAAAGAAAATTAGGCCTACCGTAAAGCCTAATGGCAGCACATCCCCAGATTTCAGTTCAACAGCGAGATTAGTATCAACGAACGTCTTCAGGGATTCAGCGCAAAAATCGAACAACTTCTGACCCTCATCTTGCTTCTGCTCTTCTGTTAGCCGGTACTTGGACTGCGTGATTTCGAATTTGCCATCGCCTTGAACAGTAACCAGACAAACGCGGAGATTGGTACCGCCTGTAAGGCGTACGCGGTAATGAATTGAAGCATAAGTGACATGAATGAGGTAGAGAGATGTACGAAATGGACACACCGAGATCGACGGCGAGGAAGTCCCCTTGTTCATTACCGGTGGGGAACCCAAAGACAAAGGTTGGGATCATAGGCTGGAAGAAAGGGAAACAGTGTTAGCGTTGATGTTGATGATCTAACACGCCCACTGTTGCGACAGTTCTTAAGCTGTTTGTACTTGGCGACCGGAATTCATGGGATATCCGATAGAACTGAAATCGCAAGAGGGCCGATACATACCACGACCTGATCTGGCTGCTGCAAGCCAAGTTCGAGGGTCTCCTTGAACGCCTCGACAATTATGCGCATCCTCTGTGGGGTGAGAGTAAACCTGCATGTACGAGATAAGGTGAGATATATCCATGGGTGTCGTACGATCAGCTCGACTCACAAGCTCTCGTACTTCCTCAGATGATCGGCCATTGTCCTATGAGGCAATCGGTCAGTTGTTACACGATCAGGTGCTGAGACATAGAGAAAGGGTACTTCTTGGTTGCGTGGGGTAGATCCTCCTCATCGTGAGTTCTGGTGTGGAAAGCTAGGGTTTGACCAGTGGGCAGGGTGACGCTACCGCTGCCGCGGCGTGAGAGGACCATTGTGGAAGGTAGAGATGGTGGTAAGAGAACAAGTTTCGTGGTGTCACAGTTAAATGGCGTTGGAGTTCAAGGCCGGGCGCGGTCAACGAAATTGCGTCAATTTACAGACCACGTGAGAACATTGTTCGGACCGACTAACGACTCCGAGTCTGGCTTCCAGCCCTCATCCGTCTTGGCCATGATTGGCCTTAAAAGCACACTTAATGTCCGTGTTTCTACTTCCCTTGCAACTATAACTGACAGTCTTTTTTAGTGCATCGACAACTCTGGGGCCCTCATCGTAGAGTGCGTCAATGTCTTAAAAAACAAAGTCAATAACGGCTGGGGCACTGTCGGTGACGAAATTGTCTGCGTAGTCAAACGTGCACGTCCCATATCCGCAACTACACAAGCATCTGTAACTGCGGTTAAAGTGCGGCGTGGCGACGTCCGACG
>QLOJ01001707.1:0-23118 GCA_003313625.1 Tricholoma saponaceum | reverse complement strand
TGGATTCCACTGGATTCCGGTGGATTCCAGTGAGTCCGATCGGAATATGTGGCTTAGTGTAAATTACAGAAAAAATTCCTAGTTCAGTCTGAGCTTAGTCCATGGACAGTCCGAACAGTCCATGGAGTCCATATGGACTCTGTGTGGAATACCAGGGGGACAGTAAAGACCTCATGCTCATGACCATCAATGTACTGTCCTGATGGCTCGAGTGTCCAATGGTAACCCAACTGATTAAGCCAATTCCTGGCAGTGTGCTCAGAAATCCCTTTCTTCATCCCATAGCACTTCTGTACATCAGGATGAGCCATGTATTGGGCAATATAAATTGCCGCAATGTACTTTCCAATTCTCTGTAGGTGTGTAAAGATTTCTTGTCTGAGATTCTCATCATCAAGCTGTGATTTGTTCCATGTGCTGTACACATTAAATGGCAGGTTTTCAGCCTCTTCAATAAATGCACATGTCCATTCTTGAAGCTGTTGCACAAACCAGACACCCTGTTCAGATCCCTGTGCTGTGTCCAATGATGCAGCCATCCATTTGTTGTAAAAGTGTGACTCTGGGTTTATATATGTCCAAAGAAAGTGCTGCATTGTCTTGAGCTGGCTTCTGAGTAGTAAATCCAACTTTGGATCTTTATAGCCATGGCCTGTTTGTCTCTTTGGGTGCAAAATATCCTTGATCTTCATGTGTGCACCCTTTGTGGCTTCAATAGATGGAGGTTTCCATCTGTGATCCTTCTTGTCATCTTGTGCCCTGCCATGTCCTTCTCAGTCACTTGTGCCAGGATTTTTGGCCCCTTCTACAACATCCTCATTGTTCTGTTCAGGCTGTTCTCCAAGCTCAATGCTATTGTGGTGGCTATCATGGTCTCTGTTTGGTCTTTGTTTCACTGAAGCACTGGCATGTAGATCTGTTTCCACTTGCAAGCAGTCATCAACTTTCATGAGTATGGTGTTTCCAGTGTTTGGGATGAAGAATTATGCTGCTATCTCCCACACAGGTGGAGGTCCACTAGGGATAGACCACTTTGATGATGACTCTGAGGTTTTTCTTGTCTGCTGTCCCAATATTGAGCTCCTAATTGTATTGAATATGGAAGTTGCTTTGCTTCATATAGTAGACTGTATATTGAAAGCTTGTGGATCCACCTAGGAGATGTTGAAGAGTCAGCTATTGACAGTATGATGAGGTGATCTACATTCTCCAAGTCTGTGTTATAATCCTCTGTTTTCAATTTCTTTGAGCCTTTTGGCTTAATCCAGCTTCCCAAGTTTGTTATAGCTGTAAGCTTTCTCTTCTTGTATGCTGGCATGGGTGATGAGCCCTGTGAGGCCTGATGTAGATGCCTCAGATACAATGTGTGCTGGATGTGCTCTTGATAGTGAATCACATGTTTATCAATTGTCTTCCATAAAACTGTAACTATTCAATTATAAATTCTTACACCTCATCATTCATAATTCTGTCCCCCAAAGGAAATTCAGGAGACTAGGAATATAAATTTCTTGGGAAGCACATTCTTGAAAAAAGCTTTCTCTCATTTAATGATTCAATTTCTATTGTTTTGTCATGTAAAATCACATCAAGACATGTGACATTGGATGACAATGGATTTCCTCTACCTTGCATCTTCTTGACCTACCAAAATACAACTGCATCTGCCTTGATATCAACCCTCATTTCTGGGTCCACCAACTTCACACCCAGAATCATAGTTGCTACTGGCTCAACATCCCCAAAGACTTCTTTCAATGCTCTCCCAACATCTTCTGTATCTTCATCTCTCATGACAAACATCCTTACTCTGACTTGCCTTTATGGCATTTATGATCTCCTCAAAGATCTTAAGTGCTTGCTGGTATGCAGAGTCAGGGTATAAGATCTTGCCAATACTGGTTCTAGTGGTGCTGATGGCTGTGGTGCCAGAGATGAAGATAAAAGGACCATGACACAGTGTGTGGGAGTATCTGAATTTGGATTTATATGGATTGGAGGTTTTGTGTTTGTGGATTGCTCAAATATCCATCTGTTGCCTAAGGATGCAATGCTGCAGTTGAGTATGTAATTACAGTATTCATGATTTAGGTCTATGAATTAGGTTTAATTATTTGGACTGCACCTGGCCTCCTGGTTAGTTCTCATGTACAGTTAGAGTGGTGCTGATTCATTCAGTCAGGTTATGTTGCTCTGAGTACACAAAGAAATCATATGGTAAGTAAAAATTGTGCCAAAGTAAGCCAATGAGTTTTGGGTTGTCCAAAAAGTAAATATTTCACAGCCCTACTAAGCCCAGCAAGTAGTAATGTTCCAGCCTGGATTTGGCTTGGCCTAAGGCAGCTTTGGCCTGCTCAAGACTTGTGCCAAGCCAAAGCTGCCACTCACAGCTTGGCCTTGGCCATGGCTTTTGGCATGTGGAGTTGTTCTGGACAGTAAAGGGTTGGGGGAGCAAAAAGTGGATATTGTAGGAGGCCCCTAAGAACCATGTGGAGGATACTGCATGTATTTAACCATGGTATCCTCACTCTCTCACTCTGTTCTTCAACAACTCCATGCCTTAGAAGCCCCTGCTACACAGTGACAACAGTGACAAGTAGTGTTGCAAATGGCATGGCTTGGAGCCATGAGCTGCTGAGCCAAGCTGCTATTTTGGGCCATCTGAGCTGATAAATCAGCTTGCAGCTCAGAGCTGCTCAGAGCCACTCAAGCCATGCCCTAAGTGGCCTAAAATTTAGAAGTGAAAAATAGCTTTAAACCTTCTGAAAAGATTATAAAACACACTATAGAACTACCTAGTGCTAAATTGAAAGCATATTTCCATGCTCTACTCCTCAAAGCCTTAATAGGTACAAGGAGATAAACATAGTGAAATAATCTTGTCAAAAATACTGATCCATGCAAAATTCAGTAGTTTGAGATATTTCTATATTGTAAAAATGGTCCATATAATTTAGTTGACTGTTAGAAAGCATATCTGAAGGATAAATACAAGTACAACAGCAATCCCATAACTTTGGCCAATTTAATTGACTTAGTTGCCTGAGCCACACCATGAGTGAGCTGAGCTGAGCCATTGCATCACTAGTGACAAGCTATTGCTCATCATCTCACTTGCAGGGGCTATATTTGGAGAATGGGGTTTAGAGGAATGGGAGTTGCTTGCATTGCATAGGCTTGCAGTGCCTATGATCTACCCTGCAAGCAGTTGTTTGTAGGGCTGGGGGTGGGTGCAGTGATGTCCTGTGTTGTTATAGCATTGTTGTTATTGTTTAGATTCTAAAACCAGTTAGTTAGCAAAAAAATATGAAATGAATAAAAAAGAAAAAATACCTAAGGCTCAAGGCCTTTGTTGCATTTTTCTGGGGTGGGAGTGGGCTTGAGGTGATCAATCAGTTACAGAATCATGACCAGCAAAAGCTGCAGTTCACATGAGTCAACTCATGGTTAGCTGAGCCATAGCAACACTAACCTTGATGAACAATTGTTTGAAGCTAGAAAGAGATGTAAATTCTGTAATGGTGATGGCTCATAATATGTATTGATCTAGATATACAACATTGATGAAATGGGGATTACATCTTGGTCTCCAAATGACACTGATGTTGATCTATTTGAGCAACATTTGTGGAATTTGTGGAAGCAACTTAATGCATTTGACAATGAGAGTGATTCTGAGAACTCTTAATTAGGTATTTATACCTTTCATTCTATTATTTTTATCTTATGTTTCTCTCAATTGCTTATTTCAATCCATATACCACTTCTACTTACATTACTTGCAATTACTTATTTCTTCTACCTTGTTTAATCTTGTTCGTGCATTGCTGTCACTCTTTTCCATACTCCATCTTTTCATTTTTACTTCATTTGTGCTCCATACTCTCAGTTTTATGCCTTGGGCTTTACTCTCATTTTCTAATTACTTATCATTTTGTACCTTTTCTTCCATTTTCTTTTATTTCTGTTATCTACTCTCAAACATTCTTTTATGCTATTTATGCCTTGGACTTTCCATACCCTTCTTTTCCTTCCATTTCTTTAGGTTTGTTACATACCTACAGATAACTATAGTCTCAATCATTAATTTATGTCATTTGGGTTTACACCTATGGGCATTGGATTTGACTTCAACTTTATTTTTAATCATCTATTGTTGATGTGATGCACTTCAATCAGTTATTTATACCTTCTAAATATGATGATTCCTTTGGCATGATTTTCATAATAAAAGGACTTTTCTTCCAGACAGCCACTGATATCTATGGATAACTTGTTAGTCTGGAGCTATCCTGAAACTATCTTGAAGCTACCCTGAACCTTCCTGGATCCACTACACAATTGTTTGTTAGTCTTGGTAGCTTTCAGAATTGCCAGGCAGCTACTATAAACTACCAGGCAACTACCATGGAACTAGTACCTATGGAGAAATAGAGATAAAAGCAAGTCATAAGCTAATTTAATTGTTATATCATCATGCCAATAATCCTTGTTTCAGAGCTAAGAGCTTAGAGGTGTTTGTAACACACTGAGTTATTAGATATACTTTAGATCCACTAAATATTGTAATTTCACCAGCAGGAGTTCAAATGTTAACTGGCCACCTGTCTTGTCATGGGGGGCCCTATTAATTACATCCATCTTTGACCTAGGATGTAAATATACCAACATTGACAAATTTTCTTTCTGCACTGATCTTATTTGTAAGGGTGACCTCTGGAGGGGTAATGTAGCTAGTAACACAAACAATGCCCCAACACACAAAGTGAGGGGAATCCAAAGCTATATGAACAAGTGTAAATAAGTACAAGTGACCACTGGTAAGGGAACTCCAAAGAGTGTACTTATTTACACTTGTCCATATAACTTTGGAATACTCTGAGGATCCCCTTGTTTGGGGTTTTAGTATATAAAGCTATCTACATGCAAACTATCAGCAAGCCATGGGAACAGAAACAGAGGGTGCAAGTGAGCCACAAGGTAATGTACATATTCCCAAGTAGAGTTAGTGTGTTCAGATGCAATTTTTCAAGGCAGTGGACTTCAAGATGAGTCCATCAAGCCCCTAACATTTACCCATTGATTTATAGAACAATTGTTAAAAACTCAACAAAGTTTCTAGTCATGGGTAGGAGTAGCTGTGCTTTGTGCCAGATGTTTCAGCACTGCTGCTGGCTGTCCTTTTACATTGTTTGTCTCATAATATAATGACTGTTAAGTGAGCACACTATAAGTTAAAAGTTTCCACTTCATTGTTGGAATTGGTTTAACTGCTCAAGTACTGACAAAATCACTTATAAGGACTTGTATGCTTATAAAATAACATTAGAATAATTAAGTTAAAAGTTTACTTTTTTAATAGTTTAAATAACCTGTGTAATATTATTTATTTAAAATTATTACATATTGAGGGGAACTTGTAGTCAAAAGAAGTGACTATAGCATTCTCTGGATTGCTATATTATATGGGGATCGAAAAGAAATTGTAAGGGGATGACCAATTCTAAGGTTTCAGACTTCTGTACAATCTCTTCTAGTACCTGTATGGTAAATCTGTTCACTAGTCTTGCAAAACAAACATCTACTAGATACCAGACTGTATGCAAACTGGGGTCTACATTAGAAGAATGTTTTGCAAATATTGTTCTAGTTTAGATGCACTATTTGCAAAACATGATTCTAACTAGAGGCACTGGCTTGCAAACAGCTTTGCTATCATGAGAGTAACAATTACAATATTTATATATAGATTCTATACCGCTCACTATCATGGTCAATGACCAACATTTCTCCCTTTTTGGAATAAATTTTAGTAGTTCTAAATATAGAAATGAACATAATCCGGTTCTGAGAATGCATGCTTCCAACATTGCCATCAGTGTTGCTATCCTTCCTGCATGCCAAGAATGACCATATGGATGATTGCTGTCTATTACAGCCATCAAAATATTACCTTATTGGGTTATCACAAGACAACATGATCATTCTGGGCAATCTGGCTACTTCTGACATTGCCATCAATGTTGCTGCACCAGAATGTGCTCATCACTGGGCACAATGAGCACACTGTTCCACTCATTTATAACCCTATCCCTCTGCTTTTTTGGTAGATAACATTCATGTATGAATATGTTATGTTAATAAACCAGTTATTCTTGTTTTTACACCTATATGCAGCCTCTAAGAAGCTTTCTTCCTTGTATGGGGAGGAGCAGGGGTTTCTTCAATTGATGGGGGGGCTCTACTATGTGTAAAAGGTAGATTATAATACATATGGCTATAAACATGACAGGTAATAGTGCTACATGAGTAGTGTTTTAAGGTCTGGTCCAGTTCGGTTTTTTGACTTCCAAATGGGGCAACTGCAACTGCAACCAGTCTAGGACTGACCCAGATATTGGGGGGACCAAACTGGACCACCTAGGACCGGTCTTTTTCGGTCCATGGACTGAAAAAAAGACCAGTTTGGACCGGCTTTTTGGTGTAAAATTTATTGTACAAATATAAACCATTTGTATCTTAGTTATCATTACCTGGAACTTTAAAAGGCTTATAAGCCATGATAGAGTCTGTAAATACCTACCATTTGATCCAATTTTTAAGAGATTTGATGAAGATTTGGTGTAGCTATGACCAAAACCGAATTACATCTCCTAAAGACTCAGGCAAACATTATGTGACTACCATAAATTATGTGATGCATACCATACATTGATGGATGGTAAGCATATTTGCCTACCAAAAACCTCCATATCCAAAAATAAAATGAAGCAAAATGATGAAAATTTAAGTGAGTTCAAATCAAAGTTGTTCTGGTACAAGTTGCACAAAAAAAATAGTTGTACCAAAATGAATTTGGTCATATCTTTCTCAATTCTCAACTGTTTTTGATGAACCAAGGGTCAAATTAAAGGTAATAATCATGGCTACAAGAGTACATAGCCCACATGACCGTCCAACCTGTTGCAACCGGTTTAAACCGGTCTTTTATCGGTCCTACAATATTTTTGAAAATGAAAGACCAGCAACTGGACCGAAAAAGACCGGTCCATAAATAGACCTCTGGTCCGGTCCTAATCGGTCCAGTTCAGTCCAGTTTCAGTCTTTTTTTCGGTCCTATGGACTGGACCTTTAAACACTATACATGAGTAGAGGAGGTGTGAAAATAAACAGAACTGACAGCATGAGGAGAATGGAGACTGTCTACTGAACCTGTAGATCCACTACATCAATGGGGGAGTACATATATGAGTACTAGTATATGCTGAGTGGTAGGGAATGTGATTTGAAGAACTAGGGAGCATAGGTTGGGTGTCAATACAAGTATATGGGGAAGGGGAAGGGTTGTCACTTACCTGTATTTCTGGACCTTCCCCTTCTCAAATGTGCATGTCAGGAGCACATAATAGACATTATAAACAATATTGGAGACCCTCTAGAAGCCCTGTGGCAGTCAGAATAGACAGAAAGGAGCATGAGGGGTCAGGAGAAGGTATACTTACCCTGTGAGATCTGTAGCATTAAAATGTTTGCTTTTTTTAATTTCTAGGTATAATAGTAAAGTAGAATGAAGGTTAGTATAGGTTATAGTATAGGTATAAGTTCCTGTCTCACCAGAGCATATGTCTCCCATCAACAAATCTAAGAATAATTCATTATGGAACACACACTTCATCTATTGATAAAAAGCTCACCTCAATAGTCTAGTATAGTCCATTGCCACCCAGAAATGGCCTAGATACCATTCTTATAGTCAATACTTCATCCTAGAAGGTAAAGGCTTTCCATACTCACCTAATCTCTTCACCACTCTGTACTGGCTTCCAAGGGTTATTCATAATAGTACAGGGAGTATACTGAGAGACTCTAGTTGCAATATAGCCCATCCAGATAGCAGCAGAGGTTGTGGTATGTGCCAGAGAGCAAACTGAACCACCTTATGCAGCCTGAAGGATTAATCCTACATTGAATTCATAACAGACTTAGGATTAATCCTGCCTTGAAGTCTAGGGGGTAGAGGAGCAAACTAAATCCAATCCAATCCAATCCAATCCATAATCCTATCTAATCCTAAAGTGTCACAAAAAAAGGGAAAGCCAGCTGTTATTCAGATAATCCTATATCAATCCTATCCAATTAACCACCTTATGCAAATTGTAATCCTATACAATCCTACCTGTCAACTTCTATCCTATCCTATTCTATCCAAGCAGAAGTCAATTCAATCCATGACACAAAATCAAAGGAAAAATCTACTAATCAGTTCCATCCAACCCCTTCCTAAAACATTGAAATAGCACCAGAATGGGTCAGATTAGAGTACAAGATCATAAAAAGCCACATGATACCTCCCTGCCAACCTCCTCCCCAACAAAGATATGGAGATTGCAAAGGAACAGGGTAATGTGGGGCTATCATAGAATTGGATCCTTGAAACCAGATTAGAATAGGTGAGGATGGAGTACAAGATCATATGGAACAACAAAGAACTCATTGAGATATGATACCCCCTTATCAACCTCCTCCCCAACAAAGATATTGAGATCACAAAAGAATGGGGCAATGTGGTGTAGCCATGGCAGCGGCCCTGTAGTGGAGTCCATAGCAGAAGAGTCCGGCAACTCCCTTAGTGGCCATGTGACTCTGTTGATAGACATGCATGTTGTGTATTCAATCCATCATTGCTTGTCCAGAACCTCGCCACATTCTAGTAGTAGAACATGCCCCACTGAGCCCTCACGTCCTGGTAGTAGAGCACAAGTGTGCGTTCCCCATTTGGTGGTCAGGCATGGTGGCTCCATCTGGTGACAACTGGGTGATTTGCACTCAGAACTACAATGCCTGCTGTCTCATCTGGTTATCCTTGACACCTGTTCATTTTGGATGACTATCAGTACTTGGCTCATCAGTGAACTCAGCCTCAGGTTTCTACTTGGTCTCGGCCCCAGCATACACTCGGTCTCAGCTCCCGGGTATTCAATACAGTCCGAACATCCATATACTATTTTGTGCATCTGCTGACCAGACCCTTTCATTTCATCATTGATCTACCAACCACACGACAGCCTCACACTTGCAACAACAGTGAGGAACATGCAACGAGACAACAAAGGAAGATTCCTACCAGTTACCACACTGAAGACAACAGCGCTGTCCTCTTCAGCATCCTCCTTTGTCCTTCCATCAACATCTGACATCTCAGACAGCTCCATTTCCATTAGCCCAGCCTCAACCAGCCCCTGATCACTTCCGCCTGCACCATCCCCCACCCCTACGCCTGATGACGATGAAGAGGTTATGTCTGAAACTACAAAGCTCTTCTGGGGCAACGATGAGCATGAAGATGAGAACCCCCAAGACTTCATCAACAGCATCGAACACCAGTTCTCCCTGAAAATGAACATCACAGATGTGCAGAAGCTCAGAACCTTTGAACTGTACCTGAAGGTTGGTGCTGCCACCAACCAGTGGTGGGATAGCCTTGCCTCAGCAAACAAGGACACCTGGGACCATCCGGTACAAGCTTTTGCAGCACAATGGTCCAGTAAAGCACCCACCATGAAGATGGTAGAGGAGAAGCAAGCAGTGCTCGAACGAGCAACAATAACAGAAGAGGAGGTGGGAACGAGAGTGAAAGTAAAGGGCGCCGAGGAGTTCACACATGTAGTCTGGGCAGACAAAGTAGAACAACTAGTGGCAGCAATCCTTGACATGAATGGCCTTCTCATTGGCACTGTTCGAAAGGCAATGCCCAAGGCACTACAAAAGGTAATGGGAACAGGGCACACTGACTGGAAATCATTCTGCATGGCTGTCCATATGGTGACACTCATGCAGATCGATGAAGCAAAGGCAGAGGAGAAGGAGGCTCAGGATCTATGGGAGCAGGTAAGGAAGCTGCAGGAGCTGCATAACACATTGACAAAGGACGTTGCAAACACATTCCAGAGGCTCACTGTTAACACCCCCACCCCTCTCCCCCACTTCTCAATGCTCTGAACACAACAGCCCAACATCCAGAACCACCACCTCCCCATGCAAATATTCAACCAGTCCCCAGCCCAACCTGCCTACCAGACACCTAACAGACAGAACAGACCCCCCGCAGAATGTATGGCAGATGTCATATGACTTGCACTTCCTATCCACCTGAATACCCCAGCGGGTCGAGCCTTGTACAATGCCAAGATCGCCCAGTGGAGTGCTGATAACCCAGAGCAATACATGAGTGAGATGTGACCATATCTTTTCTCACCTGGAACCACACCTGTTGCATTGGGAGAATGTTGGAAGTGTGGTATGCTCAGGCACATGAGTGCCAATTGCGAGAGCCACAACCAAATACCAGCTTTGGAGAGACAATGGAGATCCATTGCTGGAACTATCAAGCATAACTGCCCACCAACAGCAATGTTGAATGTCAACTATGTCAGCAATGAGAACCCTTGGGCTGCGAAGGAAGAATACGATCAGCAGATCATCACCAACTTCCTGGCAAGTCAGGGAAAAGAGCAGGGGTCATCAGCATAGAACCAGAAGTTCCACTGGTGACCCAATCACTTGTCAATCAAAGCAGCAGAGAGAGGTCCTTGGGTGTGATGAGGCACCATCCAAGGACGAAGTAAAGCCATCCAACACCACATGTACCTTAGATATGGACATGTATCTAGTGCATCCAGAATCAATTGTTGTTGACCTGTATCACCTGGGAAGTGAGGATGAGCAATGAAACAGTGTGCCATTCCTGCATACTATCAAACTACATGGCCCAAAAGGGGAGGTTGTATGACTGAAGAGCACATTTGACAATGGGGCAATGGCAAGCATGGTGGACCTAAAGACATTCCAAAATGTCAAACACCGCCTTGAACCACTTCAGAAGTCAAACAGGCATAATGCACATGGCCGATGGGTGACTTGTACCTTCAACAGGAATCTGGAATGGAAGAATTACCATCAGTGAAGTTTCTCACACAGGAACCTTCGAGATCTTTGACAGCAACAGGGCCTGGTCAGTACTTTTTGGGAAACCCCTACTGGAGAAGTTCAAGGCAGTCTACGACTATAACTCAGAAAAGATTCCCAAGGATGACAATTGGACTGAATTAAAAAACCAGTACCACTGCAAACAAGGAACAATGTCATGGCCTGTAGCAGACCCTGACTCTAGCATTAACCAGTGCATCAACTTCAAAGGGGACCAATGCGCATCCCCCTTGAGGAAAGTCCCATGTGATACAAATAATAGTGAACTGGTTGATGTAGCAGAAAGTGAAACAGCACCACTACTCAAAAGCAATCAAGACTCAAACATTGAAGAGCACACAAACCTAAAGGGGGATCATTGTAAGGACTAACACGGATATGGCTTATCCGGTTAGATAACTGGATAATAACCGTATCACAGATCTGGATTGGATACAGATAGATCAGTACGGATATCCGGATACAACGCGGATATAACCTGATATAACAAGTTATTCCTTTCAACAGAAATTCCACCTTATCTAAGCCTATCACCGCCACTCCCACACCTCTGACTACTGCTCCCAGCTCCACTCTACCACCACCAGCCCCCTGCAAACGAGCTACAACGCGGGCCCAAACGATGATTGCATCGTTTGGGCCCTAGGTAAGTTTTTTTTTCCTTTGTTTCCTATTATAATGAGTAACTAATCATAACATTTCATTTTCCAGGACCTAAACTACTGATGGAAGTCCCAACCCATCGATGCATGCCACGTCACTAATGCCCGCCTAACCCCCTTGATTTAGTTAGGTCCTATGACACTGACAGCCTACAGGGCGAGGAGCAAGATAGCAGACCACCACAATAACAACCATGGGACAACGCACCATGTGCCTCTAGCCTCACGAGCAACTCCTCGTGGGGTGGATGATGCATGGAACAACAACGATGGAGTTCATGGGGTGAACATGGAGTGGGGAAGGTGCAAGGGAGGATAGGAGGGAGTGACAAGGAGGGAGAACAAGGGAATGAGTGCACGGCAGGTTCCCAAATGACATGAATGATGTGTTGTTTGGTCCCCAGGTATGTTTTCTTTGTTTTATCCACTAACAATATGTTTTCTTTCTTTAGAATGGAAGCTACTTACCGCCCTCACCCGCTAACAACACCCACTGCTGCGAGCCACTGCTCGTGGGGTGGTGGATCCAATCCCCTACCTTGCTGCCTACATGACGACACCCACGCCTGCGAGCAACTGCTCGTGGGGTGAACCCACTTCTCCATCGGGCACAGGGGGTGGTGGCTTACCTCACCTGCTAGGACACAACACCCACTGCCGCGAGCCACTGCTCGTGGGGTGGTGGATCCAATCCCCGACCCTGCTCCTTCATGATGACACCCACGCCTGCAAGCAACTGCTCGTGGGGTGAACCCTCTTCTGTCATTGGGCGCCAGGGGTGGTGGCTTACCTCACCTGCTAGGACTGCCGCGAGCAACTGCTCACAGGGTAGATCCCTACCACAGCCTGACAATGATGATGACAACGACATTTTTATTTCATCCCTCCTACCTGGCTGGCACGACGTAGCCCACCGCTTAGCTCCTGTACTCGAGGGAGCCCGCCATTGCGGGTCTTCTGAGATGCAGGAGCTGTTGGTGAGAGGCATGATTGGAGACAGTGGGCCTACCCATACCTGTCATGACCCGTGGCTCCAGCCTGTGGGTTGGGGGTACGTTACCCATGCCATTACTTATGGGTAGGCAGGCGGTAAGCCTACCACCTGTGACCTGTGCGTGGGTAGGCACAGCCATATATAGAATCATGTAGGTTTTTTGAAACTCCACTGATCTTCGACGACACATTCTTTCTTCCCTCCCCCCATGCCACCCAGGAGTTCTAGTCAGCATGGTCGAGGTTCTAGTCGACGGCCAACACCTGTTAGCCGTGGGAATACCCCTGGGATTCATGATACAACCTCAAGAAGCCGAGAAACAACACCTGGATCGCTTCCTCGCACACCATTGATAACTCCAGAGCACTCAGATTCAGAATCTCACAGCCTCCCTGCAGTAGTTGCATCTCCTGTCCGTCGTCGTCAACGGAGGGAGGCCCCTGGAATTCGTGCACAGACTGATTTAGAGGTGTGGGATTTACTAGATGAGGATATTATCAGTAAGTTTCATTATACCCTATCCCTTGCAATTATGTTACAATTTATATTTAGCTGCTTCAAGAGCAGTGTGGAGGTCTGAGGTCTATGACCACTATGATGTTTCTCTGATCCGTGAATGTGCTGAAGACGGCTCCCCACACCATATTGACTTTATATTTACTTGTAAAATGTATCCAACAACTCACTCCCATACCCGTGCACGGAGCAAAACATCTGGGGGAACAAGCAATCTCCAGCTTGGTGTAGCTCAGTGTAATAAGCGCCATGGGATCTTGGGCACCCAGATTTCACAATCTGGTCCTCTGTATTCTGAGGCAGCTCATCGTGCACTTATTGCTCTTTGCTGTGCAAAGCATCACTGGCCATTTAACTCAGTACTTGATGACGATTATCAGACAGAGGTCCAAATGCTCCGGCCTGGTATGAAAATCCCTCATCCTATGACTGTCAGCCAGGATGTGAATGCCATGTACTTCGAGATGTCAAAGCATGTTCGGAATTATTTCCAGGCTTGTTTTCCAACTTTTTATATTTTACTGTTTAATTATATGCATAAATAGGCTCTCAACAGCACCATTCATCTAGTTCTTGATGGGTGGACAGCACCAATTGTGTCATCATATCTTGGTCTTGTAGTTGTTTGGTATGAAAATGGATTGGTCCACAAAGCAATTTTGGACTTCATTTGGCGAGATTGATTTTTCTGTTTTATTGCCAAAATACTCATTTATTTACAGACTTACATCTAAACATAGTGGAGATTATCTGGAGAAGGTTGTAGCAGAATGTCTTCAACGGTTTGGACTTGACAAACTGGTAAGAGTTGTTATCTTTGTCAACTATTTATAACAATTATTGTAGCTTCTCGCATTATGCATGGATAATGCAAGCAATTGTGATGGCTTGGCAAAATATCTTGCAAGGCTGATACCTTCATTTCGTGGCATGACATCTCATGCATGATGTTTTGCACATATTATCAACTTAATTGCAAAGGTACAACACTGTTATTAATATTACTGATTAGCTAATATGATATTATAATTGCAGATATTCATTTCCTTTTTTTTCAAACAGCCGAAGAAGAGAAAGGCTGTCAAGGTTGCAGCAGGTGCAGTACCTCAACATGTTCAAGGTCATGATATTCCTTTGGATGCAGTCCATTTTGAGGAGGAAGTTGTGCTTGAGGAAGGTGAGGATGAGCTGCTAGGTGAAGAAAACCTGGCAATTGAGGAGGAGGCAATGGATACGGCAGCAATGGAGTTAGAGGATGATGGCCGTGGTGTGCATGATGACTTGGTTGTTGGTTCACTTCGTGGAAAAGCAATCCAGATGATGGCAGAGCAAGGAGTTGTTATTGAGAAAGCTGAAGAGCAGATGGCATTACAAATTTTTCCACGTGTAAGAATTCAGTAATTTTGGTTTATGATAGCTAATTGCTCAATAGGTTGCTGGACTTGCTCGCCGTGTGCATGATGCTTCTACTCTGCATGAGAAGTTTGATAAGCTTGTTCAAGAGGATGATGAGTTGAAAGGCAACATGCAAATGTTGACCCAACGTGTTCCAACACAATGGAACTCTGACTTTGATTGCTTGAAAGCTCATATTCATTTCAAAAGTATTGTCCAGTCTCTTACTGGAGTGGCAGCAAACAAGTTACAGGCATATCAATTGACTGATATACAATGGCGACTAGCTGAGGATCTTAAATTAATTTTGGAGGTTTTTAATTTTCTGACATTTATTCCATATTATAATTGACAGTCTCATGATTACAGATTTTTGAAGATGCTACTAAACTTTTTTCAACATCAGAAGTGCCTTTAATTGTGGATGCAGTGCCCATCTTGGAGGATATTGGAGACTCTCTGCAGGCTGTTCATGATGATGAGGATGATGAGCTTCCCAATGTTGTTCGGGTGGCAGCACAGGCAGCACTGCTTCTCACACATAAATATTCGCTTTTATCAGCTGATTGCAAGCTATATCAAATTGCAATTGGTTGGCTGTTATCCCATTTCTGCTTAGAACTTTGCTTATTTTTTGTTTTATTTTAGTCATGTGTCCTGATCGGAAGTTGAAGTGGTTCAAAGATCATGGTTGCACTGCAGCTCAAATCAGAGACATCAAGAAATTGGTTGTCAATCGCTTCAAAGAGTCATATGCCCAAGCTGAGTCATCTGATGCTCAAGAGGAACCAACTCTAGTAGTAGTTTTACTATTTATATAAATTGCTACTTATTAATTTTTTACTAGTCAAAGAATAAATGGGTCAAGAAGTCCGCTACTAATCCAACACGTAGACCTGCTGATGATATTGCAACATATCTTTCAGATCCAGTTCTTGCATTTGATGCAATTGCAGAGGCTGGTGGTTACATGAAATATTGGCATCAAGCAAGTGCACGTCGTCCATGCTTGGCAAAAATGGGATCAGACTTTTGCTCAGTGCCAGGTGAGTCTACATTATTGTATGAGGTATTCAGGCCCTCATATGGGTTTTAGCTTCTTCAGTTGATGCTGAACGTGCATTTTCAAGTGGTCGTCTTCAGATCAGTCACTTACAACATAACATGAACTCACAGACCTTTAGAGCACAAATGGCTGTGGGATCTTGGGCTCAATCACCACTATATCCTGGGTTTGATCAGATGGTAGAAATAGTCAAGTCTGAAATGGGTGAGGAGGGTGAGGAGGAGAATATAGGTATTGAATTAGAAGAGGAAATTTGAAATGGTTTTGATTATATAGCAAATCTTGTTAATATGTATTACTCTGAAACCTTTTGCAGAACTAGTAAAAAAAAGTTATGAATATGTGAATCTAAGACCAGTAGGAATCCAAATCAGTCATCCAAAAGCAATTCCATTTTATTGAGTATGGATAGTCACAGTTTATCCAGATATAGTTGTATCTGTATCCATGGTTGTATATCCAGATGTATCCATATGTATCCACGTTAGTCCCTAGATCATTGTGCACCCCCCTTGAGGCAAGTCTTTCAACATGACAACAGTACAAGTGAACCAGTTAATGAGGCAGTAATTGAGCATGCAGAACATGGGGACCATTCTGTGGATAAGGAAGACCAGGAAGAGGAATGCTCGAAAAGGCAGGAAACACCAGAAATTCAACCCCCACATACCCAGGAAGGGAACAAGAGATGCATACAGGAAGAACACATCAGATGGTGAGAAGCTAATGGCTTGAGAGGGAAATAGTCTCAAACAGACCAAGCAATAGCAAAGTGCAATAGGCTAGGAAGACCATTGTGAAAGGGAGTACAACCAGTTTTCCAGCCACCCCCTCCAACTGCAAAACTACATACTGACACATCTAATAATCCAGATCCCACACCAGACCACAAAGATAATATATGGAACATCAACACAGAAGCACAGAACATTAACTCTAGCACTGAGCAGAAGATACTTCCAGGCAACCTTGACAGAGCAGTATTCACCCAACAATTAGATCTATTCAAAGTTGAATGTGTAAATGTAGTGCTATCAGAGCTCACTATAGGTGATGATCTAACCCAAGAGCAGCATTGAAAACCTACTCCGTGAGTTCACTGACTGCTTTCCACTATCCATGAGTGAGGTAACAGTAGTAGCAGGAGCTACACACAAGCTGAACATACCTGATGGTACAACATTCAAAACAAAGGTAAACCACTCAGTGGGCCTCAAAAGGAGTATTTCAATGGTGTACTTGACAAGATGCTGGAAGCTGGCATAATTGCACCAATCAACTATAATGATGTCAAATGTTGCGGTGCAACCACCTTGGCAAAGAAGGCACATGAAGGTAATGGACTAACCATTGAGGAACTACAGCACTGAGTCAATGATGAGTGTGTCATGGCTGGGATTCCATCAGCATTTGAGGACCTCCCCCCCCAGGAATTTGAGCAGCACAACACAGTACAAGCAGAGGCACAAACCAAGTGGCGAGTATGTCAAGACTTTGCTGAACTAAACAAAGTGACAAAAGTACCCCCGATGCTCCAAGGAGATATACAGGCCAAACAATAGTGTTTAAGTGGGCACCGGTGGGTAAACACATTTGACTTTGCAGCAGGATTCTATGCTTGTGAAATTGGGCCTGAAGACCAGCAATATGTATGCTTCTATGTTGAAGGGCAAGAATACTTCTGCTACAAGCATATGCCCTTTGGACTAACAGGTGCACCATCTACTTTTGCAGAAATGACAGCCCAAGCATTAGGTGATCTTGTTGATATATTGTTTGAGCTGTTTGTAGATGATGGAGGAATGGCTGGAGATGACTTCACAGAAACACTGACTAATATCTGGACACTACTAACCAGAGTAAGAGAGAAAGGACTCTCTCTATCAGCAGCCAAGTCAAGCTTCTTCATGACTGAGGCCACCTTTGCTGGAGCAAGAGTGGGACCAACAGGCATAAAACCAAACCTCACAAAACTAACAGCCATTGTAGACTGGAAATGACCAACTGATTTACAAAATCTAGCAGCATTCACAGAATTAACAGGCTACTTCAGGTCACTGATCAAAGGATATGCAGCATTAGCCCAACTCCTCACAGACTCAGCCAGAAGCCTTGACCTGCCTAAAGGAAAAAAGAAGGCAGCCTACTGACGAGCCATGAAAGGACACTCACTAGTTGATATATGGAAAGAGGAACATAAGAAGGCCTTCCTGGGACTAAAGATTGCCTTAACCAATGAACCAGTATTGAAAGGGCCTAAGTTTAATGGCATACCCTTTATTGTTACTACAGATGATTGTAAGCATGGTTTTGCAGGCATGCTCTCACAACAATATACAACAGTCATGCCCAATGGCAAAGAGGTCACACACACCCACCCAGTCACATTCAGCAGCAAATGAACATCCAAATCTGAAGAGAAGTACAAACCATATTTACTAGAATTTGCTGCACTGAAGTTGTCCTTAGATAAATTCTCTGACCTTATATGGGGGTACCCTGTTGAGCTAGAAACTGATTGCCAGGCACTCAGAGACCACTTACTGAATGACAAACTCAACTCCACTCATGCCTAATAGAGAGATGGAGTACTAGCACACCAGATTATAGATATACGGCATAGACCAGGACGTCTGAACCCAGTTGCAGATGGCATCAGCAGGAAGTATGTGAACCTACCTACTAAAAAGAACAATGGCCACAAATGGACAGTAAGCAAAGACTGGGAAGCTTGAACAGGCATTCAAAATAACATATTCCAAATTGAGTCACTGTCTGTTTATAATGCCCTCAGAAACCGATTTGCTAATGAAAAAATATTTCTGAATGCTATAGAAGCACTGGCCAAACTAGATCATGGGAAGAGTATCAGAGAACAGAAGAAAGCAAAGCATCGAGCAGAAGAGTATATGATCCAAGATGGCAAGCTTTGGAAAATAAGCAACATCAAATCCACACAGGCAAAACCACAGGTAGAGTGTGTACCATAATCAGAGGCAGTCATGCTAGCCTGGGAAATACACTGGAATGAAGGACACTTTCACCGGAACAATGTAAAAATTGCACTGATAGACAGAATAGCTCCCACACCTTGACCAATCAATCACCAAGGCAATCATGGACTGTGGTAAGTGCAAAGGACATGGCCCGAAACATCTACATTCACTGCTAAACCCATAACACAATGCCACCCATTTGAACTTCTGGTTGGAGATACTCTGTCAATGCTAAAAGGAAAAGGGGGCTTTATAAAAAATGGATCATATGCAGATGTCTACTCACAGCATGTATGAGCAGATAAATTCAAGACATCCACAACAGCAGCCACTTCTTGCAAGACATTTAATAACATCTGTACCACATTCACAGCACATGAGGCCTTCATGGTTGATGGAGGTCATGAGTTTGACAACAATGCTGTCTGTGAAGCATGTGCTGCACATAATGTGGAGCTATGAATAGTTCCAGGATATTCCCCCTGGATCAATGGCCTGATAGAAGGAATGAATGCAAAGCTACTGGGGAGATTGAAAAGATTGTGCTCACCAGATCTAGGAGAGGATGAATATGATGCAATGGATGTACCAGCTTCATGGCCTGACCACCTCGAAAAAGCCATTGAATTCCTCAACAACTACATTCTTCCTAACCTCAAGTTCTCACCCAATGAACTCCTCCTGGGCATTGTGATCAACACAAAGCATACACCAGCAGATCAAACAGAGGAGGAAGTATCAACAGATGAAGTTGAGGTCCAGATAGCATATGTAGAGCAACAGCAATTAGATGGGTATGCACATATATCTTCCCATACTCACAAATAAAAACTGGTGTTTGACAGAAAAGTTCTATCCCAAGCACCAAGAGAGGTCATATTCAAAGCAGGACAGCTTGTGCAAGTCTACAGAAGTGACCTAGACTACACATTCAGAGTGGAACAAAAAATGGAACCAAAGTGGTCAGCATCACACCGGGTAACAAGCAGAGACCACAACTCCTATAAATTGGAAACACTGGAAGGGCTACCCATTGGAAACAGGTTTTCCTCACTATGACTCTGCAGGTTCATCCCATGTAATGGTACAGCACTACATGAGGCCCAGACAGCCATTGAGAAGATACAGAATAATCAGGAAGCCAAGGAAGACATAGTGCAGAAGGAAGTAAGGAGGACAGAAACTGAGGAAGATGGTGACACAGAGTGGGAGGATATAGAACATGAGGCAGATAAAGAATGAATACCATCAAACCCCTGAGTCAAGACTGCAATCAGCCCTGACTGCCAACTAACATCAGTTATTTTCAAAGTCCGACTTCTCATATATTAAAAGCGGTAGTTCGCTTCGAGTCACCTTACTTCCACACACATTCACAACCACATGGGTGAGTTTTTTTCTGGATATATGCTGATCTTCATTATCCTAGTGGTTCTGGCCCCCTTCATCCTCATAACACCATGATCCCAACCAGCCCATGACATTGAACAAGGCAAGTACTCTAGTTTTGTTAATCCAGAATGAGTTCAGGAATGACTTTCCATCCCAATACAACCCAATATTGACTTCCCACCTGCCGCCCACTTGAGGCCTCAATGACACACCCTTCAAACCCCAGCCCAATTCAAGAATCAGCGAATAGTGGAAAAATAAAGCCTTAGAGCAATACCTGTTCCCCTAAACAATGTTTCTGTGTTGGGCCTCTAGGGGGAGCAATTGTCATGGACATGCCTCCTGAGGTACATGGGCCAAGGTAAGGGTAAGGCATTGGTGCCTTGTACATATCTTCCTTCTAACATAGAGTTGAGATCGCAACAAGGGCATTGCTACTGTGAGGAGGGCACATGTAGCCATGGCAGCAGCCCTGTAGTGGAGTCCATAGCAGAAGAGTCCGGCAACTCCCTTAGCGGTCATGTGACTCTGTTGATAGACACAGGTGTTGTGTAGATAGGAATCCATCCTTGCTTGTCCGGAACCTTGCCACGTTCTAGTAGTAGAACGTGCCCCACTGAGCCCTCATGCCCTGGTAGTAGAGCACGAGTGTGTGTTCCCTATTTGGTGGTCAGGCATGGTGGCTCCAGCAGGGCTGTCATCTCATCAGATCCTTGAAATGGGACTAGAATAGGTCAGGATAGAGTACAAGATTATATGAAATAACAAAGAACTCACTGAGATATGATACCCCCTTGTCAAACTCCTCCCCAACAGAGATATTGAAATTGCAAAAGAATGGGGCAACACAGGGCTGTCGTCTCATCAAATCCTTGAAACTGGATTAGAATAGATCAGGATAGAGTATAAAATCATAAAAAACAACAAAGAACACACCAATATATGATACCCCTTAGTCAAACTACTCCCCAACAGAGATATTGAAATTGCAAAAGAACAGGGCAACACAGGGCTGTTGTCTCATCAAATCCTTGAAACTGGATTAGAATAGGACCAGATAGAGTATAAGATCATAAAAAACAACAAAGAACTCACTGAGATATGATACCCCCTTGTCAACCCCCAATGAGGGCATATTGGGTATGGACTATTAGAGACCTTGTCTATTACAGAAAGACACCAAGTTTTCCTAAAATAAATGCCACTAAGCAGAAGACAAAATGAATGGGCCAGCTGGTAGAGGGTGATATAGAGGAAGCAGAAGAAGGGACTTCAAGGTGACAAAGGCATCCATTGTTTGGTTTGTTTGGTTCTGAGGCTCAGGCCTGGGAAGCCACATCTGATGCGTCCTTTCATGGTGTCTGCCTTCCATGTCATTTTACCTTGTCAATAACTTATAGCAATCCTGGACCATCCCCTCTAAAATACTCTGCTAGACTTGGTGTCCACTTGCCAAAGGGTTGTTGCCTATTGGCCTTTACCTGACTTGGTGTTACTTAGTGACAAGGGGGTGGCAGTATCATAATTCGGTGAGTTCTTTGACCTTTCTTATCATCTTTTGGTTGAACCTGACCTATTCTATTCCAATTTCAAGGATCTAATGAGACAACAGCACCATGTTGTCTCATTCTTTTGTAATTCCAATATCTTTGTTGGGGGGAGGTTGACAAGAGGGTATCATATCTCAGTGAGTTCTTGTTGTTTTTTATGATCTTATACTTTATCTGGTCCTATTCTAATCCAGTTTCAAGGATCTGATGAGATGACAGCCCTGTGTTGCTCCATTCTTTTGCAATTTCAATATCTCTGTTGGAGAGGAGTTTGACAAAGGGGTATCATATATTGGTGTGTTCTTTGTTGTTTTTTATGATCTTATACTCTGATGACAGCCCCACATTGCCCCATTCTTTTGCAATTTCAATATCTTTATTGGGGAGGAGTTTGAAAATCATATCTCAGTAAGTTCTTTGTCGTTTTATATGGCATGTACTCTATCCTGACCTATTCTAGTCACATTTCAAGGGTCTGATGAGATGCCAGCCCTGCATTGCCCCGTTCTTCTATGATTTCAATATCTCTGTTGGGGAGGAGTTTGACAAGGGGGTATCATATCTTAGTGAGTTCTTTGTTGTTCCATATGATCTTGTACTCTATTCTGACCTATTCTAGTTCTATTTCAAGGATCCAATGAGACAACAGCCCCACGTTGTCCCATTCTTTTGTGATCTCAATATCTTTGTTGGGGAGAAGGTTGACAAGGGGGTATCATATCTCAGTGAGTTCTTTGTCAGTGAGTTCTTTGTTGTTTTATATGGTATTGTAATCTATCCTGACCTATTCTAGTCCTATTTCAAGGGTCTGATGAGACAACAGCCCCACATTGGCCCATTCTCTTGCAATTTCAATATCTCCAAGAGAGTATAATATCTCAGTGAGTTCTTTGTTGTTTTTTATGATCTTGTACTCTACCCTGACTTATTCTAGTGATGTTTTACATCACCCCATTGTTTCACAGTCTCTATATTTTTGTAGTGTCAGATTGACCCATTGGATTGGGTTGGATTGGGATTGGGATTGGATAGGATTGGGATTGGATAAGATTGGATAGTTAGAAGGGAGTACTGTTGACAATGTAATAGGATTGGTAGGATAAAAGTAGGATAATCCATAGCTAGTGTGTGTTTAGTGCTAATTACTTCTTTATAAAACAAGCCAGGATTAATCCTAACTTTGTTACAAATTGAGGATAGGATCATCTTATCAACTGCAGTCCCTGACTGAACCAAATGTTCCAAAAAAGGAAATAGCTCAACAGCAACACAACATACTATTAATTGGAGAGCTGGTGTGGATAGAAGTACATCAACTGCATAGAATGCAAAAAAAACAAGGGGAATCCATTGAGAATTGGACACAGAATGCTTGAGAGAGTGCTGATGGTTGGTGTGAACCTGTGGGAGTGTGTGTGACATCCATCATTGGATGTGTCTGAAATTCATTGCAAATGTGTGATCAACTAGTTTGAAACACACTATTTGGCACATATCTCATTCATGACCACACTCATTCCACCTGTCTCTTTTTCATTCTATGCAGTTGATGTACCTCTAT
>QLOJ01001706.1:0-15970 GCA_003313625.1 Tricholoma saponaceum | reverse complement strand
ACTTTGAAGTTGTCACACCCGCCGGGCAGCCTCTCCAACAAGGCTCCCGGGGCCTCATCCAATTCGTTACGCATTACCAACATGCGTCAGGGCAGCAGCGACTACGCGTTACCACTATCGCGCGCAACTTTGCAGAGGCTGGCTCCCCAAGCATCGCAGCGTCGTTCGACCAAGAGGCAGCGGCGGTGCTGATGGCGAGGATAGCGGTGTTCAAGGCGGAGATTGATGATTCACCAGACGTGCTGAGGTGGCTGGACCGTATGCTTATCCGCCTGTGCCAAAAGTTTGCGGACTATAGAAAGGAGGACCCAACGTCATTCCGCTTGACAGATAATTTCAGCATTTATCCTCAGTTTATGTTCCATTTGCGGAGGAGTCAGTTCTTGCAGGTATTCAATAATAGTCCCGACGAGACCGCTTTCTACAGGTATGCCCTATCCTGTTTCATATCAGGTTCTTGGTAGTGATGTATTTGGTCTTGTGCAGACACATCCTAAACGAAGAAGACGTGAACAACTCTCTGATCATGATTCAGCCTACGTTGATGTCCTACACCTTCGACACCCCGCCTCAGCCTGTCCTTCTCGACAGCGTATCTATCAAACACGACGTCGTCCTTCTTCTCGACACATTCTTCCACATTCTCATTTTCCACGGCGAACTTGTCGCTCAATGGCGAAAACAAGGATATCAGGAACAAGAAGGATACGAGAACTTCAAGGAACTACTTGAAGTCCCCGTTGCTGATGCCCAGGTACATTCTTTTGCTGTTATCTAGCGCCACCAAATTAAATTGTTGATATCAGGATCTCCTTGTGGACCGATTCCCCATTCCTCGGTACATTGTCTGTGATCAAGGTGGAAGTCAGGCGCGCTTCCTCCTGTCCAAGCTCAACCCTTCGACAACGCACATGTCGGCAACGATGTATGGGACTACCCCTGGTGCTGGGACAGGACAGGCTATCTTTACGGATGATGTTAGCTTGCAGGTATTCATGGAGCATTTGAAGCGTTTGGTCAGTATCGATTCCTCCGCATTCGTTGTTTCGATAAGCCGCACTCACGAATATCTTCAACACAGGCTGTTGGTGCCCAAACGAATTGATTTTTTTTCCCTCGCTCTGTTTGTGTTCTCGTTAGATTTCCCTGTTTTTCATCACCAAAAGATTGGGGCTGTGTTATTTGTTCAAATACTGAGCTTCTTTAATGTACATGGTGCGATGGATCGTGTCTGTTTACAGCAATGGAAGCCTACGGCCGCTTCAACAGAATCAGGCTTGATCGACACAGTGGAAAGAGAACAATTGATGTCCTGATCGAGACTAGTGGGTGCAGGGTCGAGTATAAGGTTTACCCCTTGTGATCAACTAAAGATAGATCGAGATAGATTTGGATGAAGGCTCGCGTCTCCTTGGGATTCTTTCTGTTTTGTTGTCTGTTAATTTCGGTTAAGCTCAGTTACGCCCCCCATATATTTAGTTAGCCCGAGGAATGTTCAAACCGACTCGTCCCCACAAGTTATGCCTGCTTTTCTCAATCATGACGCTGAAAAGCTTATGACCCTCCCGCCCTCCACTCAAGCCCTTCTGTCGCCAGAGAACTTGAAGGTGTCTTCATCGCTCTCCTCTACTGATTCCTCACCGAGGGAAGAGAAAAAAGCTTTCATACGCGCCAATGGAGATCTACTCAACGAAAGCGATGACGATGTGGTCTTTCTGAATGGCGAGCCAGTGGTCACTACTGGCAGAGACGTTTCACGCTTTGTCGTCGACATACGTGATGATGGGGACGATGCCCTTACTTTCAGATCGTTCGTCCTTGGGACAGTATTGGCGGGTCTTGGCGCCGCTCTTTGTCAGGTGTGCCACCTTTATGAGGTTTATATTATGCGCGTGTTCACTCATGTATGGCAGATATACTTGTTCAAACCTCTGCAAATGATCGTTTCACCGGTATTTTTATTATTAATTATTTACACTTTTGGGAATGCATGGGCGAAATGTCTGCCAAAAAGGAAGACGGTTGAGGGAACTCCGTTCGAAATGTTGGCCCCAATCTTTGGTTTTATAAATCCAGGCGCGTTCACTCTGAAAGAGGTATGTTGTATCTTTCAAACCTGTGGTTATACTTATTTTGGGACTTTCAATCCAAGCATGTCGTAGCTTCCCTTATTGCTACTACTGCCTCCGTTGGAAACTCAGCTGTGCTAAACTTCGCGGTACAAAGAGTTCGTCCCTGACCATGTGGCAGATTAATTATCCCAGCTGACATTGGCTGCACAGCTCTACTATGACACCCACGTTGGTGGACTCACCGCTATCTTTGCGACATTTTCCACGGCATGCTTTGGGTAATGGTCAAATGATGATACCCGACATATACTCATCACACTTCTGACGCTTAGTTACGGACTCGTCGGGTTGTTACGCCCTCTTTCCGTGTATCCTTCAGAAATGGTCTACTGGACGGTGGGTCTTACCCATCCTATGTAACTAAATAAATATACAACCTCACCGATATGCAGGCTCTCCCCACCGTTTCTATATTCCAGGGTAAGAATGCATTGCACCCTTTTGTTGTGTTTTTAATACTGTTACAGCTCTGCACTTTAATACCGAGACCAGCGTCAAACAAGTCAAGTACTTTTGGGCCGCATTCACAGGGATGTTTGTCTACGAGGTCATCCCGGCCTACATCTTTCCTCTGCTGAATGGTGTCAATATCTTCTGTCTCGCCTCACAAGGCGCATCGCAGAAGACAGTTGACATTTTCACAAATATTTTCGGAGGTGCTAGCGGTAACGAAGGGTTGGGACTCTTCTCTTTATCGTTTGACTGGCAGTACATAGGCTCTGAGTAAGTGGTTGCGTCCTGATTTACCTCAAAGCGTTATTCATGGTCATTGGAGGCATATGAGTTTACCACTTATTCAACAAGGTTAGTGGTCAATCGCTACTAATATACGTTCATTCGCTGATTACTTTATATAGTTAATTCGTGGGTAGGATATGCTTTCTGCTATATCGCGATCCTAGGAATATATTATTCGAACACTTGGAATGTACGTTCGATGTGGTTTATCGTGTCACGATCAATCACAATCTGATTGTTTTTTCACCTAGTCCTTGAAATATCCAATGCTTTCTACGTCTATCTTCTCCACAAATGGGTCTGTGTACCACCAGTCGGCAGTTTTCGGCCCCACTTTTCAACTCAACCACACGGCTTTAGCTGAAGTTGGCCTGCCAGCTTTGACGGGTTCTAACGCATGGAATAATCTAACCGATAACCTTGCCGTATGCAACGCCTTCCTGAGTACATTGTACACCTCTGACTTTTTTATTAGATCGGTGGTCTGGTTGCTCATGTCATCTTATTCTGGGGGCCGTATGCACGAGACTCTTTTATCCTTGCCCGTGCAAAAATACAACCAGATCGCCACTACCAAGTTAGCCCATTCATTCCTGGCCACGGCAGGTAGCTGACCTGCAATTATTCATGGCCAGGCGATGCAGAAGTACAATGAAGTGCCTTGGTGGTGGTATACAATACTTCTTACTCTCGCGTTCATTGCCGGTAAGTATCGCCTTTGTCAGAAGGTAGCCATATCTGAAACCTTCATTTTCAGGGTTAATCGTCGTGACCAAGGGACAGACCACCCTTCCGTGGTGGTCGTACATCATAGCATTAATGTTGGGTACATTTATTACAGTACGACTATCTTCCTTCCTTGGTCTTCCACTCATTTATATGATATTACAGCCATTTTCAACTGTTTTGTTTGCCAGAATGGGTAATGGCGTTGCGACAACTGAGCTGATGCAAATGGTAGCTGGCGCGGTTAATCCGGGACTGCCTGTCGCTAACCTCTACGTACGTTTCTTTTTGCTCATATCCACAAATTTTATTGATTCCTCCTAAGTTCTCAATGTGGAGTCATGATGTTATAGCGAGATCTGTGGCCCTTGCTGCCGATTTGAAGGTGGGGCAGTACCTCAAGATCCCACCTCGGGTTATGTTCTTAACCCAAGTTTGGGGAGCATTGCTTGGTAAGTCCATACTTAGATGATGTCTACTCAGATCATAACAAAACGCCAATATAACAGGCGCTATTGTTAATTATGGTGAGCGCATGTTCAACTGCTTTTTGGGGGGGCGTTTTGGCATTGTCTCATTGTATTGATCCCCTAGTTGTCATGATTTCTGTTGTCGATAGACAGCGCGATATTCTTTTGAGTCCGACTGGGACAAATGTGTGGAGTGGTCAAGTGCCACAGAGCTTAAACAGCGCAGCTGTGACTTGGTCTCTGGCAAAGCAATTGTATGGTCCGGATGGTCCCTATTTCGTAATCCCTTTGAGCTTGTTCATCGGGATGGTTCCAACTTTTATACAGTGGTTGATCTGGAAGGTTAGTCTTATTTTATTGTCCTTGCCTACCTACTCCATGCATTTTCTTCAGCGATGGCCACGAATTGGTCCCATCAAAGTTGATACAATCATGCTTCCCATCATCTACATGGTCAGCTATTTGCATAAACTGGTACTTCACCCACTGACAACACAATTCCAGTACTCGTCGAACTTGTCTGCTGGTGTCAACTCTCCCATCACATCTGGCATTATCGTAGGGCTAGTCTCACAACTGTGGCTAAGACGGTATAACCCTGGCTGGTACAAGAAATATAATTACATCCTTGGTGGGGCGCTCGACGGAGGGGCTCAAGTAATGATTTTCATTTTATCCTTTGCCGTTTTTGGCGCATCAGGCTCCCAAAGGCCTTTTCCAAACGTGAGTTTATCTTCGTTTTGCTCACACAGCTGCTAATGATGGTCTTACGACTCTGCAGTGGGCGGGCAATCCTGCTGTCGGGAATGTAGATTATTGTAATGGGAATGGCGCTCTACATTAAAACTGTAACTGTTAAAAATTGTACAAAATACAAGTCGTGCGTCTGCCCCCCTTGACTGGCGGAATGGGGCTAGAAGCACAAGCAGGACAAACGTGCACGCCGAATGCTACAATTGTTCTAAATGAGTGTGAAGAGCGCCACAGACACAGATCCTCATACGATTGTCATGAGCTTCCCCTCTGTACACACATGAATGGCAGGAGTCCATCCTGAAAGTCACCTCAGGAGTCAAGACTCGATCGAGACGCTGGCAGTTAACTTGAACACAAGAACCAATCCGCTACGGCTTTCAGAATGCAGAAGCATTTTAAGATTCGTGCAGACAAGAATTGACAAGAGGCAAGCCCTTTGGATATAGGTCATCAGGATCAGAAGCGGCGTTGTTACTCAGGATCTGCATAGATGCTTCTAGAGAAAGAACACTGGCCCGGCCAGTAGTACGAGCTTGGTACGAGCGCCCACCAGTGCTCACTGCCGCCTGAGCGTTTATTTTCCAACAACACATGTTGTGTATTACTGATTGCCATTGTTTATAGGCGCTGGCAACGTCAAAAAAGAATGGACAACTTTAACAAATAACAAATCAACAATTGAATTAGAACTTGAATTTGAACAGCCAGTCTGCGTCAGTGCTCTTTTTTATTAGAATTTCCCCGAGTTGCACAGCACTTCTAACCAACTCTTGTTCCCTGATAGGAAGATACAAACGTATCAGTTCTCTTTTGTAGAGCGGCCCCCCGACGATGTACGTTAATTCGTCGGTCACAGGTCACGAACGTTCTCGATACGATGAAATGCCTGTCCCACACATGTACATCGGGGTCGACGATGTACAGAAGTGAGAAGGATCTGAAAAAGGCAATCTGAAAAATATTTTTGTTGGCTGGTCACAAGATTTTTGGTTTGCCGATGAAAAACATTTCGTCGGGTCACAAGTCACAGCCACCGACTTCAATAACACTTAACTAAACAGACTCATGAATTAGACCGCGGATACAACATGAATGGCATTGTCATTAAAGGCGTTTTGTTATAATGGATACATCGGCGCCCCCAGAAAATTCTGTACAGGAAGACTCAACAGACCACAGGTAAGTGCTACTCCTTGGGTGTAACTGAGTCCTTGTTCTGACAAACAACATCCGCATTTAGACGACACCACACTGCTTTCTACATGTGTTGCTTGTGAAGCAGGACGAACCCGATTGACTCGATTGTTAAATATCTCCATTATTATGCAGTGGCGTGGGATGTGGCAGCTGCAAAATACTATATATTCCATCGTGTGTACACCGGTGGCTCTCTCTATCCACCACTACCTTCTTCTACCGAATGTCTTCCAACACAACTACTTATTTGTCGACAGTGGCACCGTCGACTAGCACAACTAGTGCCATGCCCCCTTTGACCTCGCTTTCCCCAATTATGGGTGTTTTCTCATGGTCTCTTGACTCAGCCTGGTTTCAGTTCATGGTTGCTGGGCTATTCCTGGAGCTTACTCGCCGTGTGGGCATCGTCCAGGCATTATGCGATAAATTCCTTGATCTCATCTCAGTTCGAGCAACTTTTGGACAGAGCGATTATAGCTATCGTCAGTAGTCTATATATCTTTCTAAATTCTTTTACACTTCTGATGCTTCTTTAGACTGGACAATGGCCTGGTTGGAGAAACAGATGACATGGAGTGTGTACTACACATTTTCTCTCGTCATTGCAGTGATTAAATGACTTTCGGCAGACCGGCGTAATGTCGACGTCAAAACTACATGTGATGTCGATCCAAAGGCTATTTCAACAGGCCTGCAGTTTGGCAACCTGCGAAAAGTTTCATATCTGCCTCCTATCGCAGGGACAGTTTTTACTTCGTTTAAGGGTCATCTGATGACTGTACGCCGTACGCAAGAACAGTCGTACGTTTTCTCTATTCTTTTCTGTTAGACCTCATCGAAAGAATATTCGTAGATCTATCTGGGAAGGGAAGCAGTTCACTATTTCTATCTGGTATGATCTCATCTCCCTTCTATCTCCATTATTTCTTACAGCCTTAAGGATACTCACCCGTGATCCGAACATACTTGAGGAGTTCATCAGTTCTGTTCAGGCCACATATCTAGCCACTCAGGAGCGGATGATCGCAATCCACAATGTTGACTCGTGTGTTTTTTGTTGTTCCTTTTATAGGAGTAAGGCTAACTAGTTCAGTGTTACCAAGTGTTGGAAGCTCGCAACGACCAGCACGAAGCCGATTCCAGAATCATTGATATCTGAACGGGGCCTCATACGTCATATGATCAACGACTTCGAGGAATTCTTCAGAAGCAAAAAATGGTATCTTCGACGCAGCATTCCTTACCGCCGAGGGTATCTTTTAGTAAGCCTTCGGATTTTCATACATTGGTATACAACCTCATTACGACCCAGCATGGACCACCGGGAAGTGGCAAAACGAGCACTATCCGTCTTTTAGCTGGTATATTCAACCTAGACATCTATGTCATTTCCCTTTCAATGTCGGGGATGGATGATACTCTTCTTGGAGAAATTCTATGTGCCTTACCGGCACGCTGTATAGCTACGATCGAAGATATTGACGCGGCTTTTACTCATGGAATTAATCGAGAAGAAAGCGACAGTGATGCTGAGACAAAGATGAGGCCCTCATCGACGCCCAGAAGCAGGTATGTCACTTGAGTTTTTTGTTTAGTCACTTACACAGCTGCCTTCTAGAGTCACTCTGAGTGGGTTATTAAACGCACTCGACGGTGTTGGCGCTCAAGAGGGGCGTATTACTATTGCAACGACAAATAAGTACGACAGCTTGGATCCGGCTCTCATGCGAAATGGCCGCATGGACGTCCACCTGGAGTTCAAGAATGCTAGTAAATACCAGGCTCAGAAACTATTCACTCACTTCTACCTTCCCGGGGGTACAGACGCGGACTCTGTTTCTGTTGCCAACGACGATTCTACTGCAATTGCTGCCGCCTTGGCTACGTTATCTCCTGCTGACTCCGACGTGGATATGCTCTCCGAGAAATCCTCTTTTACGGATAACTTCGAACCAGAGCAAGAGGAAATTCAGGAACTTGCGGATCAATTTAGCCTTGTTATCCCGGAATACGAATTTTCTATGGCAAGCCTCCAAGGATACCTCATGGGGTACAAAACTCGCCCTTTCGATGCCGTAGAAGACGTGGCGGGGTGGGTAAACGCAATTCAAACCCTGAAGGAGAATAAGACCACTCGGGAAGCTCACAATACTTTAACGCCAACTCCTCCGTTGACTCCTGCAAACGCACCTATTCTTCTCAAAGTTCCTGGACAGGACCAAGGTGTAACTGCAGCATAGATGTTTGCTGTCGTGACCTTATCCTCTGCTGCCCAAGTTGAACACCGTTATTTCATCTGAACTTGCACAACATGATCGTTCCCTTCATTTCCTCTTTTATAATGCGGTAATCTACAACCATAGCGCTTGAAGACCTTCCTTCGCGCCGCCTTCCTCTAATGTAGCTTGATGATATATATTTCTTGTATTCGACTGGAATGTTCACATTTGATCATGCAAGATGACGAGAGTGACTAGGACGCCTCATCAACAATATTACAAATTAGAGTATGTTTGGCTTTTGTGTTCATTCTGCAATTAATTGGCTAGAAATCACTGTCCTGATGCAGAACGAACGAGTTATGATACTATCCAATTGAACGGGTGCTATTATAGCAGTAGAGAACCTGGATAAACAGAACGTCCTCCAGGTTGCGGGATGCCCTAGAATTCAATGTGATGAATATTGTTTGAAAGGCCAAGGAGTATTTCTTACCAAATTCACACAAAATTAGTTAAATCCTTCCAGGGGGGAAGGCCAAAAAACTCAGGGGTGGAATCCCAAATTTTTTGGCGCCCAGCCATATGAACATCCCTTGCAGCAGCTGCACATTGTGAGCATAATCGTTTATCCCATGCAGAATCCCATGCAGATAAACCAGGAAGTTGGGAGCTACCTCGGGTAAAAACATCAAAGTAAATGCCCTGACCACCTATGGAACAATTGAGAGTGGCGGAAGAGTTGCATGATGGGTATGGTAGTTGTTTTGTCCAGCCATATGTAAGATGCTGAGTAGCATCACGTAACTTTTCAAAACCCACACCGCATCTTAGCTTTTCTTCTTGGCTAATCTCAATGATCGAACCATCTGGTCGCTTCACCCCTTCGCAGAGCATTTTCTGGGATATGAAAGTGGAGATCATAAATATGTCCAGGAAAAGCAATAACCGACACACCAGTGTAAAATTCCAGGACATATTGAGGTAGAGAAGAGGAAGAATGGTGTATATTCGATGTTCCCAAGCCAAGTTAAGAATATCAAGTCCCAGAACATAGTGGGGTATATCAATTCGAGTCCAATCGGAATCTCTCATGAATTCTTCCAGGTTGTTTGGGTATTCGTAACTTAGGCGGGACATCGCGTCGTCCCGTAATTTTATAAACTCGTACTTGGTGCCAAGTCTTACCATTGCGATCAACACAGGTAGCGGCTGCAGCTCGCTGGAGTGATAAAACCTGAATTGAATTTTCAACTTTGAACGTTTCAAGCTGTTCGAGTGACTTACCAATCATAGAGAGCATTCAGGAGATGTTCCACATCCTGTGCCTTGTCCGCAAGTTGAAGAACAGGGCAATTGTTTCCATCATCTGGTATTGCAAGGTCGAACATGCTTCTGAACACATCAGAATGCTTGGCCAAGACGCTTCGGTGGACGCAAAATTGCATCTGCTCCGCTTCAAGGATGATATTTCCATCATCAAACCATACCTTTGAGCGAGTCTTCTTCGTCTGTTGGTCAATCTCTACCATAGTACCAAACAAGTTCGGGTTAAGTATGGAGACACGAATATAATTTTGTTGTACATGCTGGAGTGCTGTTCCTTCGCCGCAGAATCAATCATAAGGTGGCTTCCGTTCGATTTACAGTGATCTAGCTAGTTGGGGAGAGTGGATGATAGAGCCTGAGCAACTTCAACTTGGAGTCAATAACTTGAAGTTCCAAGTCACTGGCGTGATCATGACCATTTGGAACATAACAGGTACAAACAGATGTCTCCAGAGCCAGAGCTTGCCTCCTGTGTTCCGCATGTTTGACTGTCTCTTTCTCCTCCCAAATGCCTTCGCAAAGAGTTGCGGACGCAGCTCATGTTGTACCGTACCTTACACATGGTGTCACTCCTCATGTACAAGCGACCCTGAACCCTCCCGACAATGTCGGTCGAGTTCGTCAGGCTAAGTCGAAAAAGAGTCGCCATAAGCCGGAAAGGAGTGCAAGATCGGAGGAAGACATAAGGTTCGATACTGGACCTAGGCCTTTGCGCAACTTGGTAGCAAACCGAGGCGCTCGTCGCCCAGGGAGGGCAGGACGTCAGGATCGAGGGCGCAATGAAGGATTCCTGGATGACGGTAATGAAGATGGTATGTCCGCCCAAAATATATCTCTGTCTTGAGCATAAGAAAGTTAAAGTCTTCCGTCTAAAAAGCATATCCTGATTACCCACCACCTACGTTTCTCGAAGCTATATCCACGCCGCCGTTACTAGTCTGTCCGAGCACCACGACCCTTGTAGCCATGTCGCAACCTACGGTTACCGACTTGCAACAAAATCGGACTCCCGAACTTCCAATCCAGCCTCCGTCACCCATTTCCTCAATTGTACCGCAACCTTCTGAATCACCCAGTTCCCCGCACAGAACCTTAGAAGGAGATTCCGATGATTCTCTCGAAATCATTGAAACGGATTCGGTCCGAGCTCAGATTGATAAGGATCAGAGTCGACCAGGGCAGGGGATAAAGGATCGATATAGAGAGGAATCACCTCACCCTCCAGGAACACCGCGAGGTCGAACCAAAAGTCGGAGGCCAGCCATCTTGGATTCAGATTCCGATGACATTAGTGAAGTCATTCGACCTCCACAGGCAGATACGAAACGAAAGTTATCACTTTCCCCGCTTCGTACACTCTTTCCATACCAATCTATGGTTCCACACGATCGTGCTCTCTCCGCGCATCCGTCGAATAATTCCCCGTATGCTTCTCGCTCGTCGTTCCCTTTCCTAAGTACAACATCTCTTAAGATGTCAATGTCGACATCATCGTTTCTTAAGTTTCCTGTGACACCAACTACTCCCAGGAACGAGAGTTTCCTGTCGCGTAAACTTTCAGCCTTCAAGGGCAGGGAGAGAGCAAGAAGCGAGTCCTTGGAAGCCTGGGAAGTCGTTGAATCAGAAAGCCCACGCACGCCTACAGTTGACCTATTGGAGGATCCTGCAACCCCTACTTTTCCAATTCAATGTCAAAGTCGTAGATCACCAGTTCCCAATCTGTCACGCCCTCTTCTACTCGAGTCTGAGTCCAACGAAGCTACAGAGACGCATACGTCACGTAACAATGTAGAGACACACCCGCTATCGTTGAGAGATCGCAAGGCGCCTCCTGTTCCCAGAGTCGATAGGACCGTTCGACGCTCTGCACCTCTTCCACCCGTTCAAACGATACCTCTTGTGACACCCACATCACCAACCTCTCAGACGCCAGTGGCGTCAAATGTCCACAACCGACTGTCAAACTCATCGCCTCCCGCCAAAAAGAAAAAACCGCAGGTCGTGTGTGCATCTCCCCTTGGAGCTAATCGGTGGAGAACGGACGAAGAAACGGATGCCCCTCTACCCTCCAATTTTCAACGTGCGTTAGCGACGCCATTGCCCTCTACTCCCGTTGAACACACCCACTCTCAACTTCCGGATCTTTTGCCGGTGACAGTCTCCACTCCGACTCGTCAAACGATGGCTTTTCCAAGCAACAAAACCGGTAGCCAAAGTCAGTCACCTGTATCTTCATTAACAACCCTTAGTGGTGCGACCCCATCTGAAGCTTCTGATCTCTTTGCATTCGACTCTGCTTTGTTACCTCCTACGGCGGTAGCACGGAGACCATCCACAGACAGCGATACCCACAGTGCACGCCATTATCCGGGACGACCTTTGCCTCGTCCCCCAGGGTCTTCACGCGCATTGGTTGATTCAACATATGCTGGTCATGAGGATTTTCAAGTCAACGGGAACACATTTTCCGAGGGATTGTTAATTGATTTCGACGATACTTCACTCACCGAATCGTTCACAAGTCGCGCTTCCACTCCACAACCCGACGAGGGACGATATGGATCACCAATCCAAATAGCCGCAGCGCCGTCTACTAGTAGCGCGTCATCGACGGAGCTTGTGGAATCCGTCCAATTGTCATCTCAACGCAATACATCAGATCTGCCACCGCCAGCTGCACAACCATCCGCCCCTGGTCAGTTTTTGGAAGTCACAGATTTAGATGTCCTCGTTTCTCGCTTGCACGAGGAACAACAAAACGGGTCTGATTATGAAGTAAGTTCTTAAATTGTTCGTTTTTCCCGTTTTTTTTGGCCACTTATTTCCACTTTTCAGACGCTCCTCATGTTATCGGATTTCATAGGACCTGCAAATCCGGCTCGGCCACACTCGTTCTCCACGTGCGCCAGCGATAGTGACATGGATAGCCATGACAATATACCTCTCTTGGGAGATGTTGAAGTCGAAAGGCGGCGAAAAACGAAGGATGGGCGTATCAAGCTGAAACTCGTGCTACTTGACTGTCCTGTTGACAAATGTGGTATCTGCTTGATGCAGTTTCGAGGCAACAATGTGGCGAGATTGGGATCGGTTTGTAGGCATGCATTCCATGACAAGTGCCTTGGGCGGTGGCTTGTTCGAAGTAATACCTGCCCGATGTGCAGGGTGCCTTTTGCCCACTCGGTGTAATTTCTAGGTATATCTTTTCAGGGACTTTGGCGTCATTTCCAATTTGACTTTTTTTCATGTATCTGGATTACCCATCTTGTAGCATATACATACCATGCTTATGCTTTCGGACACGTACTGTTTCATAGGCTTCCCAACTCTGTACTACTTACTACACATGTAAATTTCACAGATTGAACTCCCCACGGTGGCTGTGCCCATGATCGGAAGGAGCGGCGGCACCCCTGTCGGTCAATTTCAAGCTATACCATATAATCCCCACTTCGATATTTTTTTTCACGGAGGGATCCTTATACAGGGCGGAACAGGTACTTTAAGTTTCCACTGCCGTGTATTCATCGCTGGCAACTGCTCTGGCGTCACCAGGACTGTATAGCCCAGGTTATCTCGCAGCGGACCTGCGGTTAGTAAATGTTAGGTAACATCATCTTTCTTGCTCCAGAGCTCCTCGACGAATAACCAATCAATTTCAGGGCAAAGCTTTGACCTGCATGTGACGATGGCCATGCGGTTGCCACGGGTAATCACCAGGACTCGAGGGCCAAAGCATTCTCGTATCTGAGAATGCCAAAGCTATACACAAACTCTATATAATGACAATGCTTTATGGATGGGCACTTGGAAAGCGTTATTCCATTGTCTGCAAAAGCAAACTCCGCCTCTGGCCACCAGAATTTACTGGACGCTCCACCACCCCGTTCAGAGTTCTTAGTACCCCCCAACATCATTCACCATGGCTAACCAGACGTCCGCTTCTCGTCGTCCCAAACGTTCCGGTGCGTCGTCAGCCAAGGATTCTGCCCTTGGAAAGAAGGTCGCCCTCGATCCTCGTGTTCGCGTTCAGTCGTTGAAGGCAGCGCGTGACAACGGCAACACCGATGGCAATGGCGCAGGACCTTCGAATTCATCGTCTACCGCAGCTTCTACTTCCACAGCAGTGGATCCCAATGCAGCTGGGACGTCAGCATCCTCTTCAAATACCAGGAAACCCAAGTGGAAGCGAGTCCCATTAAAAAGGTCGATACCGCATAGTATGCTCGTAAGGCCTTGTGGACCTGGAAAAATTATTATGCCCTCCGTTCCGTTCGTGTTGAATTTCCCTTGAGGATATCACTAAAGGAGTGTGCTTAATAGCTGTTCTTTCTAGGCGCAAACCTCGCCCTGAAGACGATGGCGACACGACGGACAAGGAACCTGACAGTGAGACGACGGTACCACAGCTCTCGTCGACTCCCCCATCGGTACCCTTGGCTGCAGCACCTCCCTCTACAGCACCACCCTCGGCAGCACCACCCTCTGCAGCACCCTCTGCAGCACCACCCTCTGCGGCACCTCCTTCATTAAACACGCCCTCAGCAACCTCGTTCTCAACAACACCACCTGCGGCAACGCATTCTGCAATGCCTATCGAGGTGCAATCAAACGGTAAGACAGAACTGGATATAGAACAGGCGACGAGGGCCTACACACCTGTTCCCAAGGGCCCAACGGGTGATGACCTAAATAGGTTGGTCTATATATGTACTTTTAACGACTGAAATCGATCAACTGACTTCTCCACAGCTTGTCAGACACCGGCACGGCCAATAGTGTTGCGACGATGCCCCCCGCTTGTGTGTCTGACGCAGGCGATGAGAATATGAGTACGACTCCCATGGCTCACAGTGGATTCGCAGCCACACCTCAGGCCGCCTACCCTTCAACTTCCCTGACCGGTAGCTCTGTGGAATACCCTCCCACTACTAACCTCGCCCAATTTGGGTCTCAGCCGCATCAACCTCAGCTCATCGCTGACATGCCCACCACCAATGAACCCTCCGGACTTCAAGGTCAGGGTACCAGTGTAACGTTTTTCCATGACGGTGTCTTTCACCAGAATTTCCACGACGCGAGCACCTGGCCAATATTGGACGTCGATGTTGAGATGGACGAGTCACTACAAACTTACAGCGGCCATGCACCCGCTTTCACAACTGTTGACCGAATGCCACTGCACGAGATACCACAGCTAGCGTTCGGTACTCAGACCATCCCCGCACCTGACACATCTCAATATGCGCCGCTTTTTTCAGCCTTTGAGCGTGGTCAATTTACCCATCCAATGCAGTTCCACTACGCTGAAAATGGCCATGAAGGCCAAACCCAGAATAACTTTGGTCTTTCAACCAATCAGTTGAATCTTCCCTTTTTATCAACTTCCTCTAATGTATTCGAAAATTTTGTGGGTTCCTTCATCTTTCCGACGAATTGGGAAGCTAATACCCATGGCAGCGTCAGGACTTGATCCACAGCGAGTATGACAACCATACAACTGCAGCTTATTCAGGTGATGGCAGTATGCCGGTAGTAAATTATCAGCAGCCTGTGGTGTCATTTCTTGAGCCTCAGTGGCACCCCCACGTCCAGTTCTCTTCTTCTGCGCCTGCATCATACATCCCTGAAGCATCAAACGTCGGACAGGCCCAGCCACCCGCATTTTATCCTCCTGTGTCCTGTCCACTCTCCGAACACCCCGTTCATCAACAGCTTCTACTCTCACAACTGCAACCGCTCAGCCCTGACAGCGGGTATAGCGTGGAAGATGCTAAAGCTGGCCCACCTCTCGATGATCTATCTTCTTTCACTCCACCCGCCAGACAGACGCCCCAAGCAGTGCAGGAAAAGACCTCAATGGCACTTGAGCCCTCAACCGAGTGGGCCCAGAGAATAGCAGAAGTGCGGAAACCAGAGCGGGGCAATCCATTTCAATCCTCATATCGCAGCCGCCCCATGCTTATTCCACAAATTGGCGAATCAGAGCCAAGGCTGTATCACCCGCTTCCCGTTCGTTCGGGCGTCTCTGCTTCGAGAGGGAGAATGCCTGCACCGCCTGTTGGCTCTGAAGAGGATCTGGTAGCTCGCCTGGCAAGTAACTTTCTTGCTCATCTATTTTTCTCCGTTGACGTTATCCATAGGCGCTTGAACGCAAAAATCAAGCGGACGAAAGCCGTCGCATTTTAAGACGCGAAAAACGCAAGAAGAGTGCTAGGCACGGATCGGACGAGGATGATGAAATTCCGGTCAAGAAGCTGAAAGTTCGAACCGAATGCACCTTGTCTCGCAAAGAGAGCGGTTCACCCAGGCCTCAGACGATCGCGCCACGGCCTAAGCCAAAACCCTTGACACGGACTAGATCGTGTCCGAGCGTCTCGAACTTGATGAAAACTGTTTTGAG
>QLOJ01001702.1:0-10531 GCA_003313625.1 Tricholoma saponaceum | reverse complement strand
GAATAGGTACGATTCGTGAGTCATGACCGGCCATGTATAACCGACTGGTTGATATGTCATGACTTGAAATTATTTTAAACATGCGGCATGAGGCAAGTCCAGACTAAATGAGGATAATAAGATAGATTTTGACGTATCACTGACTTGAGATTGATAAGTATCTTTGTTGGATCGCAGGGAAATGGTGGAAACTGTTCAGTGTTTACTGCAAGCGTACTAAATAATGGTGGTGAAGACTGGTGAAGATCGACAGTGTTATTCCGATTCCAAAGGTGAAAAGAGTCTTTAGATGACCAGTTAAATAACGTCCTTTGTATGTTTCATGGTATCAAAGGAACGAAACGCGTCGGAGTACAAGTTCTGAGCGCTGAGCGCTGAGTCGGACACCAACCTGAGGACACGTGTGCCCCGTAAGTCTAATGATCTTGCACCGTATAATCAGCGTCAACTGCCAAAGCCGGCCCCAATAATGTTGTGTTATATACAGAAGATATCCATATCGCTCATCCGATATTTCGAATCACCCTCCATTCATCTCAACGACCATGGCAGATCTGATTCCCAACTTTCACGGTGACATCGTCACACCCTCTGACCCATCCTACACAAGCGCCATAGCGCGCTGGGCCACAAACGCCGCCCGGAACGCCAAAGTCGTCACCTTCCCCAAAGATCAGGATGATGTTGCGCTCGCCATCGCTTATGCCAAATCCCACAATCTGTCTCTTGCCATCCGAGGGGGTGGCCACCACCCTGCCGGTGTTTCGTCAGTCGAGGGCGGGCTGGTGATTGATCTGTCGAGGTATTTCAATGGAGTGAGGATTGATCCGGAGAATAAACGGGCGTATGTTGGGGGAGGCGCGATTTGGGAGACAGTGGATAAGGAGGCAATTAAGCATGGATTGGCTACAGTTGGTGGTACTGTTAACCATGTAGGTGGATCAGGTCCTTATACTGAAGTCGATCATGTTGATCAATGGTTACAATAGACTGGAGTTGGAGGGTTCGATTCTCTTATCCGTTTATAAATATTGACTTTCTCATGCTATATGTAGTCTCACTCTTGGAGGCGGCTATGGCTATCTATCTGGTGAACACGGCTTGGTAATTGATAACCTGCTCCAAGTACGTGATCTCTTCATTCCCATTACTTCAATTCTCTTCTAACCTGTCCCAGGCAACAGTGGTCACGGCCTCCGGCATCGCCCACACCGCTTCCGCAACCGTCAACCATGATCTTTTCTTTGGCATCCGCGGCGGTGGCTGCAACTTTGGCGTTGTCACCGAGTTCGTGTACCAACTCCACCCCCAACGCGCCAAGGTCTTTGCCGGTATGCTTATTTACCCGCAGGCGGCGTTAGAAGCATTGGTGAATGTGACTCGAGTGTGGTATGAGGGCATTGGGGAGAAGGAGGGGATGTTGCAGGCACTTACGGTGGGGCCGGGCGGGAATGTATGTTCGCTTTTTTTTCTCGTCATGTTTTGTTCTCTTCATGAATTTGTGCTTTCAGCCTGTTATTGTGGCTACTTTGGTTTATAACGGCTCTGAGGAAGAAGGAAAAGCCAAATTTAAGGCTTTCTTGGACATCCGTACGTGAATTCTTCCCTATCTCATCTCGGTGCACTTTCGAATTCAACAAACACCTATTCGCAGCCCACCTTCCCCTCCCGGGCGGTCCGGCCTCTCCCATCCCTCGCGAACGCCCTTACGAGGAAATTAACGCCTTGATAGTTGGTTTTCTCCTTCTAATATACTTACAGTCTACTTACTCCTATCAAACAGAACAACAGTGTCCCTCCAGGCCGAGGCGTCTACTTCAAAGGGGTCGCCCACAAATCTCCGCACCACCCCTCCATCTCTCGCGCATTCGAACACCTTATCAAAGCGACCACCTCTTCCCCTGATCCTCCTATCCGAGCAACGATGATATTCGAGTACTTCCCTCTCTCGAAAATCAGCTCTGTGCCGAGCGGAGAGACCGCGTTCCGCAGGGACCCTACCCCGAGTGTCGTGACTGTGATTAATTGGACTCAAGATTCAGGAACTGATAAAGAAACTGGGGCTGCGATGGTAGAGAGGGCGAGAACGTTAGCTCATGGATTATGCGATATTATTGGGAGCGAGGGTGGTGCGACATCCGTACAGAAGTTGGGGTATGCGAATTACGGTAAGTCTACCCTTTTTTGACACATCGCTGGATACCTCCTGAAATATTTGTTGATGTGATTGTTTTACCCTTGTAGACCCCATGGCGGTGGAATCAGATAAAGCAATGCTGGCATTCGGCAAGAATTATTCAAAGTTGCAGGCAATTAAGAAGAGGTATGATCCTGAGAATATCTTCAATAAGTGGTTCCCCATTACGCCTGCATGAATACGTGGTGGTCAGACAAGTACTGGTTGTGCTGGGAGATCTGTTGCTTCATATGTGTTTGTATTGTGTGACCATGAATGTAGTGTGAACATCTAGTTTCTGAATAAAAATCATGGAGTTTGGGTGTTAATGTGTGGGTCACGCTTCAAGTCAACTGTACGCTTAGTAATGGAAAGAACTAGCAAATCCATGTGGTTCTACCCAATGCCAGTGGACAAAAGGTGTATGACATTCCAGTGGCAGGCCCCATTTGAGTTGAACAGGGTACATCCAGCTGACACGTTTGGGACTGATGGACATGGGCTAGGAAATGTGTTATACCGTTATGCTACAGCCAAGTGGGCTGTTCTGAAGCTCAGTATGGGTTGAGAACAATCCAACTTTGCTCAGCGCGCACTCAATGATGACAGCACCGAAGAACGCCTTCGTGGCTGAGCGCTGAGCGCTGAGGACTCGAAGTGATGTTTTCGCCGCGTGAGAGTGAAAAGCTGCAATCATAGCCTGTGACATACTAAATGGCGATTAACGCGATGTGACATAACACGTGATAGTGACAAACACGTTTGTGAGGCAACTTGAAGCCACTTGGTGGCCATTGGCCTCCACAACCAAATTGTTCATCTGTGTGGGCCAAAGCGTGTTATTTCTCGAATAATATATAAGTGTAAGTCACACAAACTAACCACATACCCAAAATCCTCACCATGAATGGCACTGGCACTGGCAGGTCTGACTCTTTGCGCGTTCAAACACTGTCAGTTGCTGGATCGACAAATATTTCAGAAATTAACACCACTGTACCCCCTACCGTACCTCTTACACCTCGAAATTCTCAGCCTGGAAGTATGGGCTCTTCCATCGAAGACACCCCGATAGGCTTTAGCTCCCACGGATCGGACAATGGTTATCTTAAAATCGAAGAACAGCGACCTGCATTGGATGCCGAACTTTGTGATCATCACATAGATGGTGGGACTGATTACCGCAACGCTGCTATTGGAACGATCATGTCAACCGCCGCGGCTGACATTGACTCATTCCTGTCGTCAAGTACATTGTATTCAACGAAGGATAGCAGATGGTCCCGTATTCCACAAAAAGCCAACCGAGAGGATGAGCTCTACGCTCCCTTCTTTGAGATTATCGAATCAATTTTACAACACTTCGGCAGCACATCACATAGGCGCGTTCTTAAATGCAACAAACGCTACCTCAAGCACGAAGAAGGCGTCCACCCTGTGGCAAAATTAGTACGCTCCGCACCGGACCTCATTATCGAAGGACGTGGCGAGCACTTTATGGGAAACTCTTTCCCCGTGAAACCTAGCTTTCTTCAATGTGCCGCTCCAATGGACGTTAAAACGGAAAGCAATGCGCAATTTTGGGCCGACCTAATCCAGGTCGCTGTATATGTTCGGTAGGCATCCTTATTAAAGCATAATCCAATGACGTTGTCTTCTAACGCTAATATCTCGATTTCTAGTCAATGCTTCATACAACAACACAACAGACGATACGTACGATCAGCCATTATGACTGAAAAGTCTATTCGACTATATCATTTCGACCGAAGCGGTTGTGTCTACTCATCACAGGTCGATATACACAAAGATGCACCGTATTTCGTTGCTATAATCCTCGAACTCAGTTGTATGGATACACAGACTCTTGGGTATGACCAAAGCATTTACTGGGAAGGTGACAAGTGTTTTCTTCGCACCTTGGACGCTGCTGGCGAATCGGTCACATATGAAATTTGCAAGGGTAAACCCCAATTCCTCCGACGCGCGATCCGTGGACGCGGGACATGCTGCTGGAGAGTGCAAGCAAATGGAAAGCTATTACTTGTCAAAGAGAGTTGGAGATCCAAGAATCGCATTGCAGAGGTGGAATTTCTAAAGGCTGCGAAGGGCCTCCGTGGAGTTGGGCAAATGATCGCGTACGAAGAGGGTGACAATGTTTCGGATCTACGAGGGGTGTCTGACTCAAGTCTCCGTGATCGTACGTGGACTCGAATTACCCTCGAATCGTACGGCAAACCTATCCACAAGTTTAACTCACGTAAGGAACTTCTCGTCGCTTTCCGCGATGCTGTCGCAGGTGAGTATGTGCTCAGCATCTTCACCTACTGTGTGGCTAACCGTTTAAATACTCTTATCCAGGCCATGAACACCTGTGGAACGCATCGGTTCTACACAGGGATGTTAGTATCAACAACATTCTGTTCGGGCCCCCGGGGGCTCGAGAAGGCAATCGCGGGGTTATTATCGATTTAGACTTGGCTATCTGGCTCAACCGTACATCCAGTCTCGCGGGTGCTGACTTTAGAACGGTGAGTGGAGAATAGGCCACATTCTTCATTGATTTTAGACTCATGTAAATCTAGGGCACACGCGCTTTCCAGTCCATCAGCGTTTTGAGGAGTGGAGATACAGATCACCCTCCTCCTCATGATTATCTTGATGACCTGCAGTCATTCTTCTACGTCATTTGTTGGATATGCTTTGGTTACGAAGCGCCAGGCAGGAAGATCACCCCACAACCAGAGGTCCTGACTAACTGGGAGGACCTGAGTTGTACCCGAGCGGCTGGCTTGAAAGTGGATTTCTTAATCACTCAAAACCGTTTCCCGATTGCACCCCTGTATTTTGGCCCTGTCTTCCAAGTTCTTCTTGAGAATCTCCGACTCTTTTTCGTCACTCGATATCTAGCAGCCTTGTCACATCCAGGAACTGAAAAAAAGACGCTAGAGGAGCTTATTCCTCAAGCGAAGTTGGATTACGCCGAGGTCCTCCAATATGTTGATGGGGCTATCGAAGCTCTACAAAAAGATTGTGTGTCCCCGGAAGAGGATGCATTCTGGGGTCTGCCATCAAACCCGCCAGTGGCGACCCCAGTTAAGAGCCTTTCCCTGCCGCCGGCAAGTGTTATGATTCTCCGAAGTCAGAAGAGGGCGTCGTCCTCTCAGGACCAGCCAGAAGGCAGTCCAGCCTCAAAAAAGCAGAGGAGCCATCCATACGCACCACACACATCATCTACGCTCTCGGAAAGTTTCGGTGCAGACATCACCTAGATAAATATGGGCATTGATGTTATAACGTTCAAATGGGACAATCTGTACAAATTCTGTTTAGCATCTACTTATCATCTTGTCAAAGGGATATGTTGTTCAATAATGCACGGTTGGGAAGCAAGTCGACAGTAATTATACTTCTTCGCAACGATTAGAGGCAGGGTGCACGGTCATACCCATACCACAAGCAGCCTCGAAAGTCTTCGTCAAAGCCATCGACCACGCCTCATAAGTTGACTCGGCACGCGACGCAGTGCTTTGTTCAATATGCACAAAACTTCCCGTCGCAAGTCGTGCATTTGAACCGTGACTGCAAATCTGGAAATCAGCGATCCCATTGAGAAAGCGGCCTACAACATTTTTAGTGGCAGTGAGTGAGCACAAGCTGTCCGATGGAAGAGAGACATTCCACATCGGAAAGGCGAGCTTGAGCTGGGATTGGAGACGCTGAACTGGGCGGCCGACATGATCAGTGTACCAGGCTTTTGAGGAAGGGCTGTTTCCTGGGGAAAGTATGAATGACAGTATGATGAGGACACAAGGTAGTTTTTTCACCCACCAAGACCACTGGATAGGAATATATGATCGAATGGACAGGTCCTAGGACCCTTACCATGAAACTGAATAAATGCGCATAACGAGGAAGGACATCCTCCGTTCGCGTTCTGCCACGCCCAAATAACTTTGTTGGCATCATAAAACGGCTGCAGCTGAGATACAGAGTTAGCGAAATAAATTGAGAGATGGTCTGAGCCTGTAACAAGTAGTTATTCACCTTATCGTGGGCAGGATCCGTTTTGTAATACACCGTCCCAGCTGGACTGTTTATGCAATTGGTGGCTTCCAGAAAGGCCATACGGATTCGTCCGGCTATAAAAAGACTCTTTGCGCCTGTGGACTTGAATAGTGCAGCAGCTTGTTGCGTAGTATTCATGTCGGCAAGAGGATGGGGAGCTGAAATGTGGATGAACCTAGAGACCGCACGACGCGTAGCAGGGACGACCATGAGTCCCCATCCCTTGGAATACACCCCATTCTCAGACCTGATTTCTGAGAGTACGCAATATGAGTCTGAAGAGGCGGAGGATTCGGTGAACGTGGTAATGGAGTAGATATCGACAAGGGGGGTTGGGACAATGATTGATGAACAATTATTATCAGTGGTAAGGAGAGATGCTACCATCTCTGTCCATGCGGCGCGTTCCTCTGTATTGGGCTGGGCATCGTTGTATCGAGATAAATCATAGTATTCAGGAGAAACGACATAATTGTCAAAGCAGGTGATTAGTTGATTGAGTGTCAGTGACGTGTCTAAACAACCACCCGGGCCTTCCGGACCTTGAAGGCTCGACAAAAAGACAGAAGGGTGTTGCAACAACCTAAGGCTGACTACCATGTTAGGTATACTCGACAAGCATGTGCATGTGGCAATTATGCCAGTTACCTAGAAAGATCGAATTGTTCAAGTCGCGTGTCCAAGAATAAAAGTGCGCTACGTACTGTAAACACCGCGGATAGAAGAGAAAGTCTTATGAGCGAATGGCCCTTTTCCCGAGACATTTATACTGGGAAAGTTGTGAGACTGAGCCGGTTAAGTCAAGTGGTCAAGCGGAAGAAGAGTGGCGAATGTTTATTCTTGTGTTTATCTGAACAATATAAAATAATGGAGAAATGTCCTGTGAGGCACTAATTATAAGGTAATCTAGAAGGACCCGCTACAGCATTCTCTACAATGCCCCTTGAAACATACATCTCGAAGTTATTAGGGCATTCAGTTTCCATTGAAGGACCTTCTGGCGGAAGAAGATAATTGACGTCCTCGTACATATGAGGAAATAGGATGGCAAGCATGTCATCGATCCTATATAAAACATGTTAATATTTGACCAGGAGGATCATTAGCATGTGGACTGACTTGGAGATGAAGTCTCCCTTTTGAACATTCTTGACATTCTTGATAGGTGCGTCGACAACCTCCTTTTCAACACCCGTAGCAAGCGAAGCTATATTCAATGTCCCAGCAGAATTCTCCTTCGTGTAAAGAGACGCGCCCTTGCGCGCTGCAAGGTCAAGAATATTCCTCTCCACTGTATCTAAGTAGAGAGAGGGGGAGATCAGCATGTGAGGTATCGAGGGATGAACCTTTCTACCTTCAGCATAATAACAGAACACTAATCATACAGAATTAGCAGAAAGTATGCCAAAGCAGACATACTGAACGTACCTTCCGTTGGACGTGTTTGACCCATTCGATCAATCCGAGCGATAGCTAGCAGATAGTCAGCAAGATGCGAAAACTACTTGATCATGCTCTCTACCTTGAACTTCGAACGCGTGATGAACCACGCTCTCAAGTAGGAATACACGAGAAGCACAAGTCACGTTAAGCCCAGCATTCTCACGTTCGCTAGAGATAAAATCAGTAGTGCATTTGTGTTGATAACATAGGACCCCAACGAACCCGTGGAGTAGTAAAACAAGGATGCTCGGATCATTTTTAAATATCTTCGCTGCACCTTCACCCTTTGATTTCTGGTCGATACGCAAGCAACGAATCCCTATAAAATGCTCAGATTGCTGGTTGGTGGCACATGTAAAAGTACAGTTAACGAACCGTTGATAATCAGCGCTCGCTCCAAGACTGGGCTCATCAACCATATGATCGGAGAAATCAAAAAGAACGACGAACGTACTATGTAAAGAATCCGCCCATGCGGAGAACACGATGCTTTTTGCACCTGGATCCGTCATTTGAAGGTAAAGAAGGTGACGAACTAGTGTTTGGATCTTGCTCCCGAAGTCCCCAAACGACTCCATCGATTGAATTTCCCGAAGTAACTCGTGATCTGAGAAAGGTGAGAACCCGTGATTGACGAGTAAGGAATATTAAATCTACCTATCATATTGTACGCAATCTGTCGGTGCGATTTGGGTACGGCCTCTTTACTGGTTGTGACTGGCTTTGGCTTTGGAGCTGGTTGCTCCGCACGCGAATTTACGGTAAACCGTTGAATTTCGTCCGGATTAATAGGAACTCTAGACACAGACCAACGAAATGAGCCTTGGGCGTTATGTTAAGGGACATACCTACCGACAAACAGGGCATGTTTTCCCATTTTTTCGAAGCCAGGCCATCAAGCATAGCTGCGATGGGTAAACACAAAAGCATGTGCCTCAATACATATTACAACTTACTTCGCAGAAGATATGAGCACTAGAAAGTGTTGGTCAGCTGAAGATTTCCATCACCCCTAGACCATCGGGACGAAGCTCACCATTGTGTAATATAACCACAGACAAATTCACATCGGCAAAGAATGCAACAATCTTCATCTTCATCTTCATCGCCATCTTCCTTGTTCTGCGCAAGATGCTCAAGATATCGATGTCGGGCACGCGACGTGTTGATTTTAGCTTCGAGTTCATTCTGCTCTGCAGCAGACTCCTGAAGTGCGGCATTGATGGTTGATTCCCAAGTAACTTCAGTGACGGAATCAGATATCTCCTGGAGCTGTCTGAAGTATAAAATCCGCTGGTTAAAGGCTTTTCGAAGCAATGCAAGGTCAGCGTCCAGCTTGTTAAGAAGTGTACCTATAAGTCCCTGTTAATATATTGCTCTCGGGTAAGACGGAACGAACTCGCCTTGAGCTGCTATGAGCCGACGAAGTTCAGTTGTTGCATCTTTCAAAAGCGGTTTTTCTGGATCACCGTCTTTGGTGATTCGAGTGAGGTTAGAATGCAGCTCGAATAAGATCTAAAGCTGACTAATTAGTCATTTGCCATCACGAAGCAAAAGGTGAACGCACGCTCTTAACTGCCCTGCCTTTGAGACGCTCAAGGAATACTTTGCGCTGGAAGGAGAGTTTCATATGCAATACTTCGTGCTCTGGTTGCAATTCAATACCGTCAGGAATTTCCAACACATCATCGTTGGCAGCCGCTGCCTTGATTGCCGCCTTGGTGCGACGCATTTTTTTCTCTCGTTGGTCGTGGGCAGCGAGAAGGGTTCTTTCATTCATAAGAGCCTGTCGTCGATCGGCTAGGACAGCGGTGTACGATTGAAGGTAAGTTTCTGCCTCTCCTTGGTTATCAAGGGTTCTTTGATATTCCTCGCCGTCTGCTTCTGCTTCACCGGGTGAGAGTTTCTGAGTGAGCAATGAGATAATTGTCGTCCTCCATTCCCAAATCAGTGCACATTGGTCATTCAAGACGTTGTTGATTAACTCGTTGGCTTCGTTGATCTAGGTGTGGTGAGTGAAAGGTCAACCCTATCGTGGAAACACAGATGGTCACGTACTAGTTTGCGCGACTGAACAGCTCGATTATATAGACCAACTTTGTGAGGCTGTGGTTTAGCGGCTAATTCATCTTTGGTTGGCTTAAGTTGTTGCGTGAGCGATACGATACCGCTGTCATCGAGGAAGGGGGTATCAAGCAAAAGTGCCTCGCGGGTTAGGTGCTTCTTGGTTGCATCTTGCGTAAGTTGAGCCATGGCGCGTTTCGCATCTTCCTCTGTGCCTAATAGATATGAACATCAAGCTCAACTTGAAAATTTGCCAGAGCTCACCCTTCAGAAGATCTTGTCTAAGTTTTTCAGCAGCTCCGTAAGCTTCATCTTCGGATTGTGAAACGCCAAGGATGTGGTAGATGTCGCCCTGGAGGAACTTCGCTTGGTGCAAAGCGAGACGGCATTCTCGAAGTCGGTTCTGTAGGGCACCCTTCCTTTTCCCATGTTCCTCATCAGCAAGTGTGCGAGGCAAGTCTCCAGCCTCGGAATCCACTGTTTCCGATGGATCCTCAGAAACTTGGCGCTGCTTCCCTTTCCCTTTATCGGTGTCGTCTACCGGGGCTACATCAATGGCGGCTGCGTCTTTCTTCACCTCTTTGGCTGCAAGTGCGGCCAAAGTTGTCGTTACCTCTTCAATCATAGCAACTGCCTCCTTTTCTGCACGAAGGAGCGTATCAAGCGCATGTTGATATCGATTAAGGTCGCTCTCGTCACGTTGCTGCAGTTGGGAGAATCTGATGAGTTCCAGCACCTACAAACAAAATTAGGGACGATTCTTATTATCATATCGTAAAC
>QLOJ01001696.1:0-16849 GCA_003313625.1 Tricholoma saponaceum | reverse complement strand
CGCCGCAGGCACAGGCACAGCTCTATTTTCTACTGCCCGTGCAGCACTCAAGCACGCTCCACCACCAGTCGAAGCACCCATCAACCCACTACCTGCAGGTCGGCGAAAAGGCCTGCCTTCTGTCGGAATCGCGCCTGACATGATGGCGGCATTCTTGAAGGAGATGAAGACGGTGAGGTTGAGGAAGGTGTCTGGCAGCATGCCTTTACCCGCTGCCACCTCGTCACGTAATATGGAGGGACCTGCTCTTCAGCGTCGAGGGTCATTACCTGCGTTGCGAAAGGTTGGTAGAGGGAGCTCTAGCTCGTCGTTGAGTATTTCTGTGAATGGGAAAAGGAGGGACGATCTTCAGGCTCGTGCTGGCGAGAAGAGGAAGAGAGGAGACGAACATGACCTGGAAGATTTCCAGGATAATCTTCGTACGCTATCTACTTCGCATGTTGCGAAACAGTTGTTGAATCTCTTTCTCATCTATAGGTGCGACCGTCAAACGACGTTCCTTTGCCTCTGCATCCTCAGATTCCAGCTTTGCTTCTACCTCTGCTTCTACCTCTGCCTCTACCTCTGCTTCCACCTCTTTCTCTGCCTCTCACTCCCAACCGCAATCCCGTCTGCTCCCCTCTACACTCATCAGATCACTGCCCCCATCTTCGCTCACAGATGGTGCCACGCCGTCGCTTTGCTCTGATAACGATGTTGACAGGGAAGATGACAGGCTTCCTTCCACGCCGCCTCTGTCTGGATTACCTGCACCACCATTTAGGAACGTGTTCCGGTTCAGGGAAACTGGGATCCCAGTACAAGAGGATCCCCCGCATCTGGGGCGTGACAAAGGAAAGCAACGGGAGGTCATTGATGTTGACATGCTGAGTGACGATGATAATAAACCTCATTGCCCTTCTCCCACGACTCAGTCCTTGCCCTTGTCCGTCCCACCCGCTGCTTCTTCCAACTCTGCACGTCAAACACTCCCATCCTCACTTTTTGCAACGACTACCCCCCCGCATCCAACACATCGTACCAACGCCACTGAGGACCCCTTTGCAAAACGCCCGCCAACCTCACCTCTACCCCTCCAGCACTCCCCCCGTAAACCCCGTCCTCCGGCTCGTACGTCGGGATCATTACGTCCCTTTCCACCTACTCCCCATCCCGTGCGCTCGCGTCAACGTGCAGAAACATCAGGTTCTGGTGATGAAGAGGATCCTTTATCATTGACATACTCATCATCGCCCGAGCCAGAGCAGGATTTGTCGTTACTTGTGCTTAATAGTAGCACCTCTACTCGTGGAAAACAGAAACAGAAACAGAAACAGAAACAGAAACAGCGGAATGTGGACGCAGCAGAGGTCTCTTCCCGACAGCGACAGGGCATCGCTGGCTCATCGCACCTTTCTCAGCAGCCCCAACCACTTTCACGCCCGCAGTCGAGACAAGGTCGTGGGTCGTCTAGTTCGAGTAATTCTGCAAGGCTGAAGAGACGATTAACACTAGATGAAGAATTGCGGGATGCTGATTATTTCGGTGGTGTGGAGCATGGAGATGAAGATGGGGAGAGTGGTGTTTTGATGGGTGTTGGGACGAGGAGCAAAAAGCTTGGGTTTCTCGCCCATGGTGGAGCGGGCGGCACACCAGTGTTCATGGGGGTGGGATATGTTGAGGGCGCTGAGGAGGGTGAGGTGCAGAGCGTGCATTGCGGGGATATCAAGGATGAGGATGAAGGTGAAGAGCGACGATATGAGGAGGATGAAGATGAGTATTTACCACGGACTATGGGGGCCAGACAACTCGCTACTACAGCTACGGTTGTTCCTGCTGCTGCCGCGAAACACAGGGGCAGACGATAACATATGTATGTGTCGTCTTTTTTTATATCCTTTTTTTTTGTTTTTTGGATTGGGGTGTACACCTTCAAGGCTTCCTTGTAATATCTACCATTCTTCCTATCTCTTCTATGTTTCTTGTGTATATCTTGTGTTTTCGTACACTTTGTTGTCGTCGCATCTTTATCCGTATCTATACAGTAATAGTACAAAGTCAGAACTTAAATCTGCCCGACCAGCATGGGTTTTCTATTGGGTAAAGCAAATGGCCGAGTTGATTACAACGGTTCTAATGTTAACACGAATGAATAAATAACTGGAAAATGAACACAAACAGCTATACTACGGCATAAACAATCCATCGTCGGCAGCATGCATCATGCATGAGAGATATGTAGCAAAAAGACAACCAAACAATCCAGTCTGGTCCATATTAGCTATGTATACAGTTCACCTTATTGATACCCCTGATATGGTGGCAGCGCCCCCGCAGGTGACTGCTGGCTTGCAAGTGTCGCTCTCACAGCCGCATACGGGTCTGCATACTGCATTGTCCGGCTTACGCGCGGACCCACATCCACCTCTGGGAGCACCGGCGGATTGCTACCCGTCGTTCGTGCGGGGGACGAAAACGCGCTGCCTGGCGTGGCGAAGCTGCCAGTGGTCGTGCTAGTGGCAGCGGGAGGTGGGAACCCGCCTGGTGGAGGAGCACCGAATCCGCTTGGTGCGGGATCAGAGAATGCCCCATAGACATCCATACTAGGACGACTAGCAGGGGCCGATGGGGCGGTGGTATAAGAAGGAGCGGTGGTATAGGATGGCGAGGCAGTAGTGGCGGAGCTGTATCGATTTGCATCAGAGAAAGGATTGTCGTACGTATTTTGGGTGGGTGCGGCGGTTGTCGGGGCGTAGGTAGAGACGGGCCGGTTGTGGGTGTACGAGGTTTCTTCCTCGTCCTCGTCGTCTCCTATTTCTTCATCGTGGATGACTTGAGGGGTAAATGGTGGGTCGCGAGGTCCTACATGGAGTTTGCCGGAGCGCCAGTCCAGGATGAGAAGGACGAGGGATGCGAACCAGAAGACTTTGAGGTTGTTAGGGAGTGAAGGAGAGTAAGAAGGACGAAAACGCACCGAATGCTAGCCAGAAGAAGATAGCACCAGCTTTCTTTGTGCTACACCATCCGGGAAGACCATTCTTGAAGCCATCAGGCCTGTCTTTCGCGTGCGGGTCAGAGTCAGCGTTTTTACAACCAGGTTGTGTCCATGCAGAGATGGTTGTGATAAATCTGTGTTGAGGTATGTCAACGTGTAGAGCGCACACTTGGAAAACCCACGCGATTAGGAGACTAAAGGTCACGCCGGTACTCGTGAGAATAAACCCAACACGGACTTCTCTGAAAGCGCGTGCGAGTCGAGTAAACTTGTCATACTTTTCGTGCAAGACAGGCACCAGCAGCATAAGTAATGACAGGAATATCCCTGCCACTGAGACGAAGATGGCGAAACCCGACAGGCCAGCTAAAATTTTATGTCGGATTATTCAACATGTCATGTTACCAAAGAGAAAAACACGAACAAGGACCGACCCCCCAGTGGGCCTGAAAACCGGCGACACTAGCAAAGCACGCCATTGCCAGGAAGTTGAAGAATATTTGTGACGCGTAGAATACGATTGCAGGCTTGGACACGATCATCTAGACAAGACGCGTTTTCGTCAGCCACCTGGGATACGATTTCGGTTATGAAGAAAGATATGAACCCATATCCACGGCACCCATAATACTGGGATGATCAAGAGGAGAACTAGTAGGCCTGACGTCGCGACGTCTCCCATTCCATGTAGGAAGACACAGAAAGAACAACATGATTACGTAAATCCACAGAAACGCCGCCATAACGCACAGGCCTGCCTGCGGTTCATTGTATGTAACAGGAAGTTCTGACCAGGGTAGAGTGGGAAATGGAAGTTGAATGTGTCATAAACGCCGAAAAAGCCGCGTTATGCTACGAGGGAGTGTTGGAAGAGGACTCACATCGTCATCCAACGGCACCATCCCATGACCTGACATTGAAGTTGATGGTTTTGACAAGTTCGAAGGGGAGATTCGAGCAAACGTTTCCGTTATTCGGTCCATGAGCGACATGGTTATTTGATGTGCAAATAAGGATTAGTTCAATGGATTGTTGTTGTATAACTGCCGAAGTTTGGGTAACCCCTTAAACGACGTGTGTGATGGTCGTTTGCTCGTCGTCGCGTATTCGGTGTCGCGTTCGTTGTTGGGAGTTGAAGTAACAAGATTGGTGCGCAGTCGAAGCTGGTGGTTACAGATACGATATCGCACAGCGTCATGACCACGTGCATATTGTTATGTCGTGGTACTCTCATCAGATCCGAACATATATGGATTACATGCTGTTACAATACATTCAGTACTCGAATACAATGGCTCTACTCTAAAAGATAGAATTGATAATTCCACTGCCCACAGCAGAACCTGCAATAGAAAATGTTACGAGTCAACCAATAATAAGTGAGCAATACGGACCTGCACCAAATCCAACACCACCCACAGCAGAATGCGCCAACTGGAGAGTTGAATAGGTTGACGATCAAATTGGAACCGACATGAAACATACCGTGCTCCCAAATTTCCCCCCAAATTTCCCCTTCTTCGGTGGCTGCTCAGAGTTCTCCACGACTACATTGGCTGGTGGCGGTTGTGGCTGAATAGGGCCACCATACGGGTTATATACTCCTCCGGGGGGAGGGGGTTGAAATCCACCTGCTGGCTGATACGAAGGGTAAGGGCTTGAAAATGCTGGTGGGTTAATTGATGCCTTGTCGGGGATTCCATATGATGGAGGGGCGAATGGAGTGGGCGCAGAAGGAGGAAGAGGAGTAGCAGAAGCAGAAGGAGGGAGCCTCTCGACGTAGTTGGAGGGGAATATGCCCTGTCTGCTCCCGAGGCTGCCCATCCACCAATCAGCGTTAGTCTCCGCAGTTATATCGATGACATCGCCGGCGTGGAAAGATAGATCGTTTGGATCCTGAATATATAATACAGGTGAGGGGAGTAACAGTGTATTACCAGGAATGTTATAGGCAAACCTGGCCTTGCGGATTATAACTCCAGAGTGCTCTTGCTCGGAAAAGAGTTGGAGGATTACTTGAACTGGCCATGCTAGAGGGGACATGAGGAAGCTTTTCGAGGATATCCTGGCCAACATTTGGTTTGATTTGATTCTGAGCAATTAAGAATTCAACGTTCTGCCTTGTCTGTGATAGAATATGACAGAAAAGTGCTTGCGAGCTCATCGTAGTCCAAGTTCAGAAAGGATAATCACATGACTTGCGCAGTCGACAGTGAGCTGAACGTCGTTTCCATCGATGACCAGGTCGATGACCACCTAGTTTACTCACAATATAACGTCCAACAGTCATCGAACAGCGTCCAACGCATCGACAAAAGTACCAGCCGTGTACCTGGTTGGATTTCCCACGCACCTTTTGCACTTGCGCCGCGTGCTCAATGCGACGGTCAATCCTTGCATGCATTGCCCTTTTCACTCTTTCTATCCATGGACAGACTTTAACTACCGTAGATGGGTGCGTCTAGTCGTGATACAACAAATGTTTACTCACAAGAAGCCTCATTTATAGAGCTGGACACACGATTATACAAGTGATCACCACAGATGCTAACGGTCTGCCCATAACTCAAGCCATGTCTGCTACTCAAATTATTCTACATTCTATTTCTTGACGCTTTTCCATTTCAACAGACAAACATTGACATCCTCCTCACAACCACCAGCAAATACCAATACTGCGACGACTACAACACCAACGACAGCATTGTCAACGACAGCATTGTCAACGACTACGACCACAACCCCCGGGGTCGTTACTGTCACACAGGGGCCCGTGCAACAGGGACCTGTTGGACAGCCAGCGCCTACTGTTGGCCAACCGAACGGCGTGACGCCGTATGTGTACACCACCGTCGTCGGTGGGGTGACCCAAGTGGTGTCAGATAATTTTACACCAACGAATCCGGTAACAGTGTCGCAGACAATCGGCACGTCAGGCTCAATTATGGACTACAGCGTGTGGTTGAGTATTTATGGGTCAAAGACGACAGGTGCTGCGGCAGCGAAGAGTGCTGGGGAGCGTTTGAAGATTTGGTATTGTGAGCATCTAGTGATCATGAGCGTGGTTGTAGGTTTGGGTATTGGAATACTTTGAGACGATGCTGTTACGATGTTGTTACTTGCATTACTGACCGACGAGGACTAGAGTACTGACAGACTTGTTACTACTGTATATGGACTAAAATAGAATTATGACATACAACAAGTGTAAATACGTCCCGAACATGGAACCACCGCCAGAGATTCTTGCTGTAGCATTGGTGGTCGAATCCTCCATTGCAGTCGCAGCTGAATGGCCCCTCATCATCTTGAACTATGTCACTAACATCCTCAAGCGTTTGGGTGATGCAAATCCTGGTTATAGGGTGCGCAATCTAATTCGGATCATAGTCGTTTTGTCCTTAATATCATATTCTAGCTTCGAATAGGATTCGTAACCTATGCTACTGCAACCACTTCCCCCTCCCCTGTACTATGCAAGAGATTCTTCACAGAATATCCAGCTGTGATGCGCGAGATGAGGGAGGATCCAGCCAAACTAGGTATTGGTCAGACAAATTCAGGGGGAACTCGAGGCATGGCCGCGTTAGAGGGTTTGATCGCTGCAATTGAGGTGCGTTCTGATGTGTATTTTTTAGTTTGTAGACCGAAAGCTTTCTCGTAGCTCTTTGACATACTACACATTTCTGCGCAACCAGCACGCCAGCATGTCAACCATATATTTCATGTAGCTGCATCTGCTCCAGACACCTCCATTCACCCCCAATGCAATGACTCTCCTTCATTAGATTCCGTTACTTGGGAAGATTTACCCGCGGAGCTCAATGCGGTATGCTTGACTAAATATCTCTATAAATGACACTACTCATATATGCTCTTATCTAGCGAAAGATCAGTATTAATTCCATAATTCTCCGTCAGAATCTCCCCCGCTTCTCAGATCTGCACTCAGCAGTGTGTCATCTTACGTTTGCCACATAAACCACATTAACACAATCCCAGGTAACCCAAGGCACATCAAAGGACATGCCTTGGTTCCCTGTACGCCTTGGGCACACTATTCTTCTCGGTCTGCCTTCTCCTGCAACCTTGCAAAAATGTAACCGCCTCGTGTTTCCTACTACCCATATCACTAAATACTGTTCCCTCAGCTGCAAAACGTGCAGGAGAGCCTCATTCTAACGAACGTACTCCCGATCCCAAACGTCTCCGGCTTGCCTCCCAATCTGCTCTCGAGACCTCTCCAAAAACCGGGGGGCCCAACACACCATCCAACGTACCCAAACCTTCCCCTGTCCCTCCTCATATACAAGGCCCATCTCATATTTCCTCTCAACTCCCTTCCCAGCCCCCCATCCAGCCTTCGTCTGTACAAACTCACAGCCTTCCGCCTAACTTCTCTCAGTATCAGAATCTTTTGAATAACCTGAACATCGTGGAGGAGCAGCTGCGCACTCTTCGATTCTCGATGCAGAGCGCGCATTCAGCAGGAAATACTGCACTCGCAGAGTCGTTGGCGCAGGAGTGTGTAAAGAAGACAAAATTACAAGAAGCGATGAAGCGTACGGCTATGGCATTCGCGACGAAGATACAGGCGCTTGCAGCTGCAACGAATCAGAACCAGAACCAGAATAGATCAAATCAAGGACAAGCTCAGATACAGGGGCAAGGACACCCCCAGCAGTCGCAGCCAACCGCTGGTCCCACCGCGCCCCTATCAAATACTTTTGCGGCATTGCAATCCCCACAGCTTATGGCCTCCAATGATACCTCTCCTTTAGTTGGTCCTCATCTCGGTGTCGATGGAAGACCCGACCAGCAGACCTTCACTCGGCTCATGAACCATCGGTCTCTCAGCGGTTCATCTACTAGCCCACCTGGAGGCGTTGTCCCCTCAGCAGCTGGCCGAGTAATGTCTTCGCCTGTTGTGCAGATGCAGCAGCTGAACGAGCAGACGCAGAGGACGAGGCCTGATAGTATTTTGAATCAGGTTTCGGGACAGGGGCAAGGGGTGGGTGTGGGTGTGGGTGTTGGTGCGCTGCAGCAAGCGCAAACACAGTCTGGGCCATCATCAAGCGAAGGTGTGGGAAAGCCAAGCCCACTTTGGCAGGGGTCGTTGACGTGGAGTGGGACAAGTCCGAATGGTGAGAAGAAGGCAGTTACGGTTCATGTCGTAGCGAATACACCAAATCTTTCTGAGAGGTGCGTTGGGTTGGCTTTATTCTAGGCGGTTTTCTGTTTCGGCTCCTGACTCTTGTGTTCCTTACCTCATGCAGCCATATGGATACCTGGCCGTCGGCAATGTCGCTAGCACCCATTCGGAGTGTCTCGATGTCAGATTTACGGGTATGGCTGGCGCGCTTCAAGCCCATCATGTGCACGTTTGCACCGCAGACACATGGTGTGCCGGATGTCCACGGGAATGCAGCAAATCTTAAGACGTTGGTCAGCCTCTTGAATTCGAAGAACTGCGTGAGTTTCGGTTTTCTTCTCTTTATCATCTTGTAGTGGTTTCTCGATAGCACTACGTGTTATCTTGAGATATAGCATTTGGTGGCGGTTGCCTCTGATCTATCTGTGCCTGTTTAATTTGATTCCTGTCAACAGTACGCTTCAGCATCGTGGACCCGGCCCTCTGGTGAGCAGGGAAGTAATGCACTCTTTCTCCCCACACATCATGGCCTCCTCGGCGCTGTCTTCCCTGTCACCGGACTTCCTGAGCTACCCAAACCAGTGAATAACCCTGGGCTCCCGGCTGAAGTACTAGCGAGGATGCAACAAATGCCCCCGGACCAGATGGAGCTTGTGCTGATGCAGTGGCGGAAACACCGGGAGGGGTCAGCAATAAATCAGGGCGCCTCTGTTGGTGCATCGGGGGGTGGTAGTGATTTGAACAATCACTTAGGTTCATTTGGAAATAGTGTGAATTTGAACCAGAATCATCTTCAGCAGCAGCAGCCAGATATGGATGGTGGTCTCGGCAGTGGTGGGCTTTCAACATCTGGTGGTCATCCTTCAAATAACTACAGCGGGCCGAATATGATGGGGATTGGACTTGGCCAACCATATAATATGATGGGACTGAGTGCAACACTGCCACATCCAGTAAGTGTCAGTGGAGGAAGTGTGCAGGGTGGAGTTGGGCCTGGGGTTGGTCCAGGAAATGTGAGTTATGAAATGATGAAGTCCTTTATTCAAAGGGGTGGGGTGCATGCAGGAATGAGTGGGTAAGATATTGGTAATGAACAGTTCAGCCAAGGACTTGGGAGTTTATAAGGTTTGTTGCACAGTGGCTAGGAATATGGGAACAAGAAAGCACATTGGGAATACATTTGGAAGGGGAAAAGTAGTATGTTTTATACATGTATTGGTAGGAACAGAAATTTTTTATTTTTGTTAGAGCCTGTTTAGATATGATTGTTTAGACCTATTTTAAAAAATGTTTACCATTTAGCCAAAATTTGCTAAGCTGACATTGAACTCATCTTCTGTGTTATAATTTATTGATATCAATGGAGGATTGATTGGGTCACCACCAATGCTACTTGGGAGTAGAGGGCCAGCACTTTGTGCAGCAAATACTCATCCTTTTATAGACTTGCAAGATATTATTTCTAGAATTATTTTTTGGTTTCCACTTCTTGCTTCATAATCATTTACTTTTTTCATACTGATAGTAATACTTTTTGCATTTTATACAAGTAGTTACTTTTCCCTCTTATTTATAGACATCAAATATAATTATTAGTAAGCATATAGTAAGTGAGAAAAGTCATGTAAATTGATTATAAAAATACCTGCTATTAAAAGCCAACTAAAATCAATTCACATGATATTCTGAAAAATGTGTAAAGGTTTAGTCTTTTACTAGAGCCTGATACTTAATCCAGCTCCACACCAACAGAGTATGACCCAGTTCTATAGGCAACTATGTAGTGTAAATGACAAGATAAGTATGTCTACCATTACATAAGCTAACATCAGACCTATATAGGAAGGGGGGTAAATAGGTCCCTTACACATCCCCCTTTGAGATTACTACCCAAGAAATCTGACATCAAAGTAAAAGATAATGTAAGTAGAAAGTAAACCAAATAACTAAAAAGAAAAACAATCCAAGTGGTCAGGAAGAATTCCTAACAACTAGTAAAGACATCAAACAAGTTGGGGAGACATATCCCCAAACCATACAACATAGCCTATAACTGCCTGTGTGTCAATTGTCATCCTCCATTAGTGGGTTCAGTCATGATTCCCACTGAAGGGGTGGTAGATGAGCACATAACATGGCAGAATCCCAGGATCCATAGTGTTAAGTACAGTTGCCATCCATTTCCTGACCCTTTCTCATGTTGATGAGGAGAGCCTAGGGATAATGACAGTGACAGGGTATGTGGGTGGCTACAAGACTATAGCATTTCTGAATTGAGGCATAGGCAGGCAGGCCAGTGGAATATGAATCTATAGGACATTTGCTTAAGCAACTTAAGATCTAGATGCAAGGCTTGCTTGAGTATAAGTCAGCTTAAACACATCTTGCCTGTAATATTGTATGCATAGAAATAATAATTGATCACCCTGCTTAAGCACCCTGAGCTCATGTTCTATCTCAATCATCCTGCTCAAGCACCCTCCCTGCTCAAGCACACTCCACTCAAGCACACTTCAGGATTGCTCAAGCATTATATATGTAGTAATAATAATCTGGGGGTGCTGCTTAAGCATGTGATAGCTTAAGCACTGCTCAAGTACAAGCACTTTGAGCACCTTATTAGCTTTCTTACTGCTTAACCCAAACTTAAGCTGCCAAACAAATGACAACAATATCAAAATGCCTCCAATGAAGCTTCTACCTTCTGTAACCATCATATTCTGGCCTCAAATTGCTTCAATTAATAATGTAAGCATGTTCACTAGTCTAATGTAACCACATATGGTCATTATTTTATGTATAGTGTGGCCTTCAGACTGCTAACTCAATTTGATGGCTAAGTTCTTCAACTGCTGACACATGAACAAACAAATAGTGTCAGCCAGCTTATAAACTGCTCAAAGTGCTTAAGCTACTGTATGCTTAAGCAGCACTCCAAAATTATTGTTACTGCCTACACACCAGGGGAAACAGGCCATGTGCCCAGAGAGAACATCATGAACAAATGATGATCTAATATAGTATCTATTTTCCAGTTAGTTAACCATGCACATTGAAATTTAACATTCTTTATGGTATCAAAATGTATCCATCATGCTCAAGATAGATACACTATGTGCCCATATATAATTTAATTACACTTGTCAACATTGACATATGATAATCGCACAGTGAGGGAACAAAGAATTGAACTGCTTTTCAAATTAATTATGTAATCATGGTGGCATCAAATTGTGTTCAGTTGGAACATGTTGATGTTTGAGGGAGAGGGTGGGGGGACTGAGTGAAAAGGACTTGATTGACTGGGGGAATGTGACAGAAGTCCAACCCTTTATATAGGTTTTGTGACTGTGCACAGACCATGTCCAAAACCTATATATATGGCTTGGGTCTGTCACACTGGACCTCACACATCCCCTACAACTCTACTCTACCACAACTTTACTCTACTGTCTGCTATAGTCTACTGTAAGTAGACTATGCTTATACTATCCATATGTGTACTTGTAGTGTAGTATGGTAGTGTACTTGGGGATGAGGGCCAGTACTGGCAGGTACAAGTCCTTAATTTTTTTTTATGTTATTAAATATAAAATGAATTGTTTTTCACTAAAATAATAGTTTTTTTTTTTTTAAAATCAACAATTTGTTATGTGGTGCTCAATCGCAGTCCGCGGCAAACCATACAAACAAAGTACAGGCTATGGGTATATAAGATGCAAAATGACTAGGGAAATGCCGCCCCAATGTCACCCTTTCGAGCAGATGTTGAGGGCTGTGACACCAAAGGTGGTGCAACACAACTGATGGGAGGAGAGCAAGCATGAAGGGCGCCACCTCAAACCAACATCCCCAGAGAGCTGCATGGCCCCCCACCTGGCAGCCACCACACCAGAGTTCCAGACATCAAGATATCATGCCCGACTTGTGTTGGCAGTGTCAATTCACCCCTTAGCCACTCCCCGCAAAGAGTGGGACGACTTATCCCAGCCCAGACACCAGGTGCCCAGGCCAAGATCACCAATGATGCTCTCCAGAGCCAAAGCCAAAGACATCAGATGAGGGTCGGGTCACCCCACGCACCTCTCTCATTCAGAATCCCACACAATGGGGGAGTCCCAGGTGTAAGCAGCAAAGTTGTGCCTGAGGAAATCACACTAGCCCTCAACAGACCAGTCATTCTTGAGAGAGTGCCTGTATCTAGGGCATCACTTGTAGATGTGCTCCACTGTCTCCAGTGGGAGTGTGTGGAAGTTGCACAAACACTTGTCAGATCTGGGCTTCTTACATTTCAGATGAAACCCCCCACTCAGTATTGGCCACCACATCACAGGCAGTGGCCAAAAAGTTGTGAAACATCCTAGGACAGATGCCCAAGGTGATCTTGATGCTGACAGCAACATCATGAGCCTTCTTCTGCACCTTCCACTTGTAATGAGCAGAGAAGTGCTAAAGTGGAAGAGTATGAGCATCTCATTCCAAGTAAAACAAAACAAAACAGCCAAGAATTGTGCAAGATACAGGACTTTGATGATTTAACAAATAAAGATAAATAACCTTCATCAGCAATGTGTAAAGTGCCCAGGCCATACCCTTCAAGTTAGATAAACTTAATTAAAACTAGCTCTGATATTCTTTTTGATTTTTTGATCAACAAACAAACAATGCCAAATACTTGTAAATATTTCTAAATGATGGACCAATAGTATATTGTTCATTTGCAATTTAAATCATGCAAATTAGATAAAAACTGAAAGAGATACCACATTCAGCCATGACAACAATGCCAAACAATGCCAAATATGATCTCAATAATAGGCCAATAATGTATCTTCTTATGTCAAGTTAAATAAAACAATTTGGTCAAGAATTGAGCAAGATACAGTATTTTGACGATTTAACAAACAAATATAAACAATATTTGTCAGCACAGGGTAAAGTGCCTGATTTACATACCCTTCCACAAGTTAAATAAAGTCAACTGAGTAAAAACTGGCTCTGATACAGTCTTTTCAATTTTTTGATCTATAAATAAACAATGCCAAATACTTGTAAATATTTTGAAATGATAGACCAACCATTTACTTTTCATTTGCAAGTTAAACTGTGCAAATTGAATGAAAACCAAAGGAAATACTATATTTAGCCAATAGTGTACTTTCCCATCTGTAGTTAAATCAACCTAATTGGACAAGAAATGAGTGAGATACAACACATTGATTGCAGATGTGCTAAAAAAAGCATACCCTAAAGCAGTCATGTGCAACAAATATCAACATCTCTCGGGGGGGGGGAGAGAAGTCAATATTTGGCGCACGTGATAACTTTAGGGTGTCCCCGAAGTATAATCAATTTTCAAAATTTCAATACAAAGTTTTGTAACTGATCAATAATAGTTTGTAATGAAACTATCCATAATGTTTGTAATGGATTGTATTGAAGTCAATTACAATAGGTTACCGGTAATTTAGATAGCCGGATGAGGAATTTCCTTTTTTACTCGAAATCCACATCTCGGCTAATTTTTTAGTTGCATGGTTAGTAAAGTCAGTAAATTTTGTAATGGGTGGGAAGAAATTACTGACTGTGGGGAAAAAGGAAATGTTTTTCTTATACCACTGAATTTTTCATCGATTCCCAGTTTGAAGAACAAGTCTTAACTTCGTTAAGGCCTCGTAATTATGACAAAGACAAATGAAAAAAAAAAAACACCCATTTATCACAGACCATAGTCCCATGTTGCCCAAACAATGTTGTCACAACCTCCAGATGATTCCCCTCCAGGAGTAACACCCACATCCAAACTACTATCCCACCCACCTGTTAACCCCCTGCTCATTCCCTGCCGTCCCCAGGTCAACAACAGGAACAGCACCACTGCCACACCCCAAGAGGCACATAAACGGCAACACAGGCAGGGATATGGACGCCAGGAAGACAAATCCACCACCTCAGTGGTAGCTACAAGACATATGAACAGCAAAGGGGCAGAGAATATTTTCCTACCAATGCAGGTCTTGAAGGAGCAGGAGAAGAAGGTGCAATAACTTTGGCAAGATCTGAACTAGAACCTAAAAAATGGGTTAAGGGAAAAAGTTGGAAATGAATGAGAATGGAGGACAAAGCATAGGAAGCACATCTGTAACCTGTCCATAACCCTACAAGAAGCATCATAGGTTATGCTTGAATGGTGAGATATGGCAATGGTATCTTGTCATTGTTCAAGTTCATGTGGCCCAGGTGAGTCTTTGTGCAGATTGTCACGATGTCCATGTCCATGTCCATGTTGAATTCTTCAAAGGAAAGCACAGGGAGAGAGATGAGAGGCAGAGACAGGGGAAGGTCTAGTGATGGTATATGAATAAAGGATTGGTGCTTGGGGAGGCTTGCTGAGGATGGAATGTTAGTGAATGAATCAAGAAGGATTTGAAGGGTGGTCTTGGTCTGGGCACCTGGTGTCTGGGCTGGGATAAGTTGTCCTGCCCTCCAAGGGGGGCAGCTAAGTGGTGAATTGACACCACTGGCTCGTGCTGGGAGCAATTTTCTGATTTCCTGATCCTCAGCGTGGTGGCTTCTGGACCGGTGGGGGCCCATGGGCCCCCGGGGACGTTGGTTCGAGGCAGTGCCCTACATGCCCGCTTTCTCCTGTCAGTTGTGTTGCGCTGCCAAAGGCGGCCTGGCCTCCAACATCCGCTCGAAAGGGCAACATTGCAACATCCCCTGAAAACTTGCACATTATATACCCGTAGGCTGTACTTTGTCTGTATGGTTTGCCACGGACTGCGATCAAGCACCGCATAATAAATTGTTGATATAAAAAAAAAAAAAAAAGGATTTGAAGTCAAAATTGAAGTTCACAGAGGTTTGGTCATTCATGAGCAGAAAGAAGGACAGGGAAAGAAACTGATGGAAATTCAAGAAATATAGAGTCTACTGCACGCAGAGTCATGAATCAAATGATGGAGTTGGCACCCATGGTGGGAAGGTGGTAGACAAAGGGTTCCCCAAAGGGAAAAACAATAAGATAAAAAGAACATACCAATTATCTGATGAGCTGGTAAACTCTACGTCCCAATTCAATCCAGAAGTCAATCAACCAAATATGTCTTCATCTCTAAAGAAGCATGGAGTGAACCCCAGCATGTACATATCCAGAGCAAGATTTCCAGTGGTGGGACGTCCACTTGACCACATGAAGATTTGAAGAAAGCTCTAGCTCAAGGTGGATTGTGGATTTAGATGAACCAACCAAGCAGTAAGAACAAGAAGCTAATATTTCTTAGTACTTACTTGTTCAGCAAGGGCAAATGCTGAGTTCATCACCAACAATAAATCCAGTATAACAGTCATCACCCAGCTTCAGCACTTTCTTTGTCTTAGAAATTCTGCCAGTCGAAAGCAGACAGAGCATTATTAAAGACATTGAAATCATTATCAAGCTTGCTCTCAAACAACTCTGGCAATAGAGAGCAAGACCTGCTCCAATATCTTGGTGAGGGCCAGTCACTGAGGAGCAGATATAAGCCAAGTAGTTAGATCATGGTGGAGGTCAATCTTAAACTGCAGGACTCAAGCAAGAAATGAAATGAGAAAATAGTGGATCTGCAAAGTTTTGTACATCATGCATCACGTGCAATAATAGATTGAGTCTTTGTCTTTGAGTCAGCCAATTTCAAATTAGGTTTGTTGAACCTGTCCTTCATGATGCTCTTTCTAGATTGATGCACTTTTTATCTGCATACAGATCAGCTCTGTGATTTTATGAAAGACCTGAGGGTCTTTCAAAAAAATTTCTAGTTTTCATCCACCCAGGCCTCAAATAGCTGGTAGAGATTTAATTTTCAGGGGTCCTGGTGCTTTGTTGGGATAACGTGAGTAAGACTGTGGTGAGCAGTGTCTGAAACCATCAAACTTGAGGGTAAGGGCCAATTCTGGCAGGTATGAGTCCTTATATATTTTATGATCTATAAACAAATAAAGCTAAATACCTGCCTATATTTGGTAATATAGAACATGGGCTAATTGGATATGAACTTTATGTTTGGCCCTAATAAATAATATTTAATAGTGGAAACTATTATATTAATGATACATTAATGATATTCTGTTCTATTACAAGTTAAACAAGTCTAATAATACAAAAACTAAGGAAGATACAGCTTATTTTCATTAATAACAAATAATAACAAATATATAATAATATCTTTTGATAGTGTTCAAAGGTCTGGTTTGGTCTGGTTTTTCAACATCCAAGGGAGGCAACTGGGACCACAACTGGTCCAAACCAATATCCAAAATTGATGGACTGCAACCAAACCGACTAGGACTGGTCCTAATTAGTTTGGTTACCCCCAGACAACTGGTTCTGATTGGGTTTTCCTGTATTTTTTTTTTTCATGTCTAACTAAATGATATTATAGTTTTTAAATACATGTACACCCTGTGAGCAGTTGCTCACAGTGGTGGAAGGAGTGAAAAAAAAAAGTCAGAAAGAAAAAAAGAAAAGCCCCAGTACTGTTACATTCCGTTCCAGCAACTTGGACTTCTGTCAGACCTCCGATGTTTCTCTGCCGATATTACTTAGTGAAACTTAGCATAGCATTGGTCTCTTAGTTATAGACTTATATTACGTTACCTTAGAGATGACACCATTACTAGCTACTGCCTTGGACATAGCCTGGACTCTGTAGTTACTGTCGGTATCCAATCTAACTCTGCCCACT
>QLOJ01001693.1:0-14693 GCA_003313625.1 Tricholoma saponaceum | reverse complement strand
CAATATTGACGTATAGCACACTAACGGATTGAAGGAGGAAAGTGAGTAGCGGGCACTGAGTACAATGGTCAAATCAATGAACCCCGGGCACGTGGTCCGCTTATTTTTCAGACTCCGCACTTCAAGTTGAACTCGTCGAGTTTGCAGACCTTGTCTTAGCATTTACTATTTGCAACGCATCATTCCCTTAAAGTCACCTAAATCATGGTACGTTCGTCACTGTTCTATGAAGAAACCTTTGTCATGTTGAATATCTTCCGAATCATTCAAGTCGCTTTCCCCTGCTGTCATGCGCCGCGTGATGCGTGAGCTCAGTGAGCTCAAGAAGAGCCCCCCAGAAGGCATTCGAATCCAGACTAGTGAGGAGGACATGCTGGATGTCACGGGGATCATTGAGGGGCCAGGTGAGTCCGCGAATAACGCGTCGTGTGGAAACGCGTTCCCTTGGCTCAAATCGACAAGTGGCTGACAAATGTGGTTCAGAGGGTACCCCGTATGCTGGAGGATACTTCAGGGTGAAGTTTAAGTTCACTGAGGAGTTCCCAGCAGCCCCGCCGAAGTGTGCGTTGCCTTTCTTCACAGAGTTGACCCTCCGAGTTGATTTGTTGCGGCAGGTTGGTTCGCGACCAAAATCTTCCACCCAAACGTGTCAAGTTCAGGCGAAATCTGTGTCAATACACTGAAGAAAGACTGGAAATCGACGTATGGCATCGAACACATACTCGTGACCGTGAAATGCTTGCTTATCTATCCGAATCCTGAATCGGCCCTGGACGAGGAGGCAGGCAAGTTGCTGCTCGAGAACTACTCCACCTATTGTGACCGTGCCAAGTTGATCACGAGTGTACATGCCACGCCACGCACACGACCAGCAGAGTTCGACATACCAGCAGCAGCGCAAGCATCGTCCAGTACGGATGCTTCCTCTTCCGTCACCCCGCCATCCACGTCACCGCCGAAACCAACCAGCAAATCTTCGCCTTCGCTGCCAGCTGTATCCCCATTCACGCTCCCGATCGTCACAAGAAAGTCGGCGTCGCCAGCACCACCATCTCCGGCTGTGAAGCTAACCGAGAAAGGGGGCATAGGGTTAACGAGCAAAGATAAAGATCGTCACGCTTCTCCATCACCGTTGGGACCTGCAGATGCGAATGTCGGCGGCAAGGCCGGTACGCCTGTTTCAATGACTATAGTTCCAGCCGCACCTGCCACAAGTACGAAGGCAGTGAAAAGAGCCGCGACTGGAGGTGGAGCTACGAACGCAGAGAAGCGGAAAAAAGCGTTGAAGAGGCTTTGAGTTGCTGGTCAGTGGTGGGTGGGTTAGTTAGTCCAGATCTTAATTATATTGCCTATTGAATACCTTTCCATCCTTACCGCTCGAAGGCGAGTTGTTTTAGCTGTTTTCCTTGTTTTCCCTGTTGTTATATGTTATATTTATGTTTCATCTGCATCTCGTTCTTCTCCTGATCATCCTTACCTTCGCTCAACGCATGCGTTTCCATTTTTGGATGCTATGCACGGTGCGCTCTAATCAGTCACTGGTCACCATCTACTTCAGCTTCTTGTTCGGACCAATTGCGCGATCAAGTCTATGACCAAGAGAAGAGTATGGTTGTTGACGCCAGAATAGATGATTTGCATGCATATACCATGTTGTCAATGCTAAATTTATAGCTTCATTCTAAAGATCTCCCTCATCCATTCATCTCCATTTAGGCATTACTGCTGTTGTGGTTACTACAGTACTACACGAGGTAAACATCATAACTACATTGCAACCATATTGGAATATCTCGTGTTTCGAGCTTGTGCTTTCCGGAAGTTTTTTATGTGTTATTTTTGTGTGCCATACTAAGTTTTATTGTGCGCTTTCCCCTGCCTTCCCTGGTGGTTACACGTGACGTTCGACTTGAGTTCCAAAACATGTTCACCCTTTCTGGTTAGCTAGCGCTTACAGGAGGATATATCTACACAGTTATCTACCGGCTCTCCTGCGCAGTTTTTGCGTCGCCTTGTGATCATACTCTGTTGAATCGACTCCCGCTCAGCCTGGATTGGAAGCACAACCTGTTAAGACTCAATCGGACTCAACGCGTGTCTCTAAGGCCATGTCTTTGCCTGTCATCAAGGGCCCCAAGATCGCTATAATCGGCTCTGGGTGTGTTTCGAGCTCCGTCGTCGCATCTTAACTGACGTTGTTGACAGCCCTGGTGGGCTGACCTTCGCCATTGCCCTGAAGCGACAGCTTGGGTATCAAAACTTTACGGTATGTGTGTGGATATGTAGTATACACCTTCCCTGACATGCGACAAAGATATTCGAGAAAGCTCATTCAGTTGGAGGTACTTGGAGGGTGAGCAGAATGACTTGCCTGTGCACAGTAATTACTTATTTAGAAGTCATAGGACAACATCTACCCAGTCAGCTCCTCCTTCCTCCATTATTCGAGTATATTGAAACATGCGCATCGTTTTCTAGGGATGTGCTTCCGACAACAACATTCAGTTCTATTCCCTGTCCACTGATCTAAAGCCTGATTGGAACACCACACTCGCATCCCAGCCAGAGATACAGGCATACTGGCAACAACTGAGCGAAAAATATTCACTTCTTCCTCACATAGTCTTCGGCTGTGAAGTCATTTCCGCGACCTGGGATAGTCTGGTGCAACTTTACACCATCACCACCAAGGATGTTAAAACGGGAGCACTTTCATCGACAACAGCCAAAATCCTGGTTTCTGCTGTTGGGCTACTTGCAGTCCCCAAGTTTCCTGATATCCCAGGCTTATCAGATTTCCGTGGCACGTTGTTCCACTCGTCGCGTTGGGTCGACACCGAGCTGGAAGGAAAGCGGGTTGCTGTCATCGGCAATGGAGCATCGGCGTAAGTTACACGTAGGTGGTCGTTCAGCTGGAGGAGCTGACTATGATCTTAGTACCCAATTTCTTCCAATCATCTCGAAGAAGCCCAACATTCAAGTAACGCAGTTTTGCCGAACTCCGAACTGGTATTATCCGCCCGTACGCATGTGTTCTCGCTTCCTGTATTAATCATTGTACTGATTGGCGACAGATTAGCACTCCCTTCTCGCCTTGGAAAATATGGGCTTTCAAATACTTGCCGTTTTTCCTCCGCAGCTACCGTTTCTCGTCATACCTTGAGGTTTGACTGGCCGCTTGTTGTTGTATCCATGGCTAACAACTCGAGACAGCTCGAGACGATATATTGTGCTGTCTTTCTAGGCACAAAGTTCACACGTGGCATGTTCGAATCGGTATGGGTTTAGCTTTTGCTTTCTCTCCGACTTAGACTTATAAATTGATCACTAGCACATGAAAAACCACATGTTGAAACATGCCCCGGCTAAATACCACGCACAGATTACTCCGAATTATCGTCTGTGCCTTCAGCAAGCTTGATAGAAATCAGGATGACTGACATCTACATTAGCCGCTGGCTGTAAACGTCTCTTGATCGATAGTGACTACTTTCGTGCATTACATCAGGATAATGTCACAATGAACTGGGAGGGCATTTCCTCGATTGTTGAAGACGGCATTGTTACCCAAACAGGCAAAGTGTTTCGATACTGCATCTTTGGCTTTCACTTATGTTTCCATGCAGGAGAACACCTCCCCTTTGACGTTATCATAGCCGCCTCAGGGTTTGTTACGGTATGTCTCTCTGGGTGGTTCATAACGTTATAATTATTCGGGCGAATAGGGAAGCTACCCGTTGACTATCCGCGGCACAAAGCAGACCCTACAAGAATACTACGACAAGCAAGGTGGTCCAACAGCTTATCTTGGCACTTGTACACCCGATTTCCCAAACTTCTTCACATTGAACGGTATGCTCACATTTCTGTGAACGTTGTTACTTACAAACATTGATGACCAAGGTGCCAATACTGCGAGCGGGCATATGCCATTCTTCTTTGTGCAGGAAGTTCAGGTAGGTTCCTTGTTGAATCACTTGCTAGGAGCTCCTCAAGCCTTTCATCTAGTGTGATTACATTATCAAATTGATCAAGCCCATCATCGAGGGAAGAATATCTTCTGTAGACGTAACAACCAGCGCGACGGATGCCTACAACGCCAAGATCAGACCCAGAATATCGCGCTCTGTCTTCATGAGCTGCCTTTCTTGGTATCGTGCCAGTCCAAGTGGAATACCAAATATTTTCCCGGGTGAGATATTGTTAGTAGCTCCGCTGTCCATAGCAGCTGACAACGACGTTGCAGGTGCAATGTTTTTGTTTTGGTGGTGGCTATTGTGGCCTACTTGGAATCATTATCATGTCATTGGAGAGAAGACCTCCCTGCTATCCTGAGATTGTTCGGATTGATCAATTCTGTTGTATACTAGTTCAATGTAATGGGAGTAATGGACCTCAAGGTTGTTGTATCAATTGTGGGATATGGTCAGAGAACCCAGAAAACCAATTATTCCAATCGTTTATGAGCGGAGCACAGTGAGTATCGATATCGTGTAGCGTAACTTGGTGAATATATTATTATGTGAGTTCTTGAGCATCAAGACAATTTACGTAACTGTGGAATTTTTTTCTTGCACCGTCATCTGTGGCTGGTTCTCGATAATGTCGGTCTCCTCGTTCGATTTTCATTCCTTTGTCAATGTTTCAAAGACTTCCCTGACGCTTTCCTTGCTCTCCATCGCGTTCAATCCTACCGCATGGAACATCGTAGCCCAAAATGGTGAGTGCCACATGTCATGCCACTTAACTGCTGGCATCAATCTCTGGCGCTCATCCGAGGCATAAAGAATACAGGAATAAGACAATAACGCGTATCTTCGGAGGCAATCCGTACTACGGATGCTATTTCCTTACTGTCTTGATTTTCTCGTTTGGCATATTTCGTGACCACCTGTACGTCTTCCAAATTGCAATTGATGCCCGTCGTGTGATTCTCATGAGAGAAGATAGTTATCAACGCGCACTAGCAGACCAGCCGCGGATACCCATCCTTCCAGAACCTTACGCAACTGTTATTCCGGCTGCACTGTTCATTGTGGGACAGACGTTCGTCATCACGTCGACGTGGGCTTTAGGGATCACAGGGACGTTCCTCGGGGACTACTTTGGTATCCTTATGGACCATCGCGTAGAAGGGTGTGTCTTGTCGCCTTGGTTGTCTCGATCCATCTGTTTTAAACACACCACTCGTGCAGATTCCCGTTCAATATCCTTCGTGACCCTATGTACGTTGGCAGCACGATGTGTTTCGCGGCTGGGGCGCTCTGGTACGAACGACCAGCTGGGCTTCTAATAACGCTTTATGTCTATATTGTATACGTCATTGCGTTACGTTACGAAGGGTGAGTATCTTCCATTACCGATTTGCCGGTCTTGTATTGACCATGTCACAGCCCATTTACGGACATGATCTATTCAAAACGGGCTGAAGAAAAGGCCAAGGATTCAAAGAAAGTGATCTAGATCTAGAATATCACGACGAACTTGCTATCATTTCCACGGAACGAAATCACGACTCTTACGAGTTTACACTCTAGAATTTACTTAGAAAGGGAAGAACATTGTTTTCCTCGCTGGCTTCAACGCCAGTCCGATTGCTTCATATTACAAGCATAAGCAGGTCTTACAGTAATATATATTGCTGGACAGCCATCTTTTGTTATCCGCATCCAAGAATCAAGTTCGTACTTTTGGACCATGCGGTCCTAAATTTCCGAATTGGTATTGATTCTAGTGCCCAGACGAGAGGCGAGCAGGAATGTTCCGTTCACTTCCTGTAAGAGACCAAAATCCTTTGGCAAATGATAGCGCTAGCTCTGGATCTCGGGGTGATGCACCTCTCCCTGGGCGGAGGGGTAAGTCAATGCATCAAGCTTCAACATAGGAGGGACATTTTCATTATGTAGTGGCCATATCTACGACTCGGACGATTTTAAAAGACGGACTAAGAAACACAGCTAAACAATCATTACTACTAGTAGAACATACCAGGTCATTGAAGCTGGCCTGATCATCTTCACATAAGAACGTTGACGGATGACATGGCTGACTTCGCAGTAAGTAATGCATCGTCAATTGACTCACTTATCGAAGCTTCGCATGGGCAAGGAGATAGCCTCCCATCACATTGAGGCGTGTCCGGACAACGCACCTGGCCGTTTCGTCAAAACCCACTGATCTTCAAGTTGTCTGGAACTGGACTGGAGCCTGGCCGTCAGGCCATAAGGCCTCAAAACCAATTTTTTTGTCTCGATCTTGACAGATATACCTGATCAGGAAAAGGACCCGTCGGGTCCGCCGTGACGATTCCTTCGTTCAACCGAACACCAAGTGTCAATCTGTTCATTCATTTCCCATGACTGCCTCTTGTCTTGTACCCTCATCTGCAGCTGGTTCTCAATAATGTCGGTCTCGTTTGATTTTCATTCCTTTGTCGATGTTTCAAAGACTTCCCTGGCGATTTGCTTGCTCTCCATCGCGCTCAATCCGATCGCATGGAACACCGTAGCCCGAAATGGTGAGTGCCACATGTCATACCAGTTAACTGCTGGCAACAACTCTGGCGCTCATCCGAAGCTCAAAGAATACAGGAATAAGACAATAACGCGTATCTTCGGAGGCAATCCGTACTATGGATGCTATTTCCTTACTGTCTTGATTTTCTCGTTTGGCATATTTCGTGACCACCTGTACGTGTTCCAACCTGCATTTGATGCCCGTCGTGTGATTCTCATGAGCGAAGATAGTTATTCATGCACAATATTAGACCAGCCACGGATACCCATGTTTCCAGAACCTTACGCAACTGCTCTTCCGGCTGCAATGTTCGTTGTGGGATGGACGTTTGTCATCGCGTCGATTTGGGCTTTAGGGATCACAGGGACGTTCCTTGGGGACTACTTTGGTATCCTTATGGACCACCGCGTGGAGGGGTGTGTGTTGTTACCTAGGTTGTCTCAATCCATCTGTTTTAACCACACCATCGGTGCAGGTTCCCGTTTAATGTTCTTCGCAACCCTATGTATGTTGGCACCACGATATGCTTCGCGTCTGCCGCACTCTGGTACGAACGACCAGCCGGGCTTCTGATAACGCTCTATGTCTATATTATATACGTCATTGCGTTGCGTTGGGAGGGGTGAGCGTCTTCCATTGCCGATTTGACGGTCTTGTATTGACCATGCCACAGCCCATTTACGGACATGATCTATTCAAAACAGGCGGAAGAAAAGGCGAAGGATTCAAAGAAAGTGATCTAGATCTAGAATATCACGACAAACTTACTATGGAATGAAATACTACACTCTAGAATTTACTTAGAGAGGGAAGAACATTGTTTTCCTCCAGCTGGCTTCAATGCCATCCCCATTATAAGCATAAGCAGGTCTTACAGTAATATATATATTGCTGGACAGCCATCTTTTGTTATCCGCATCTAAGAATTAAATTCGTACTTTTGGACCACGCGGTCCCAAATCTCCTTAGTATCTACCCTAGCGCCAAGACGAGAGGCCAGCAAGAATGTTCCGCTCAACTTCCTGTAAGAGACCAAAAAGCCTTTAGCAATCACTAACTCTGGACCCTGGAGTGACGCACCGATTCAAACTGTACGTTTCCCTGGGTGGTGGGGTAAGTCGATGCATCAACATAGTAGGTATCTGTGCGCGAATTTCCGCAGTGATCTCAGACCACTGGGAACCATGCCCGAATTCGAAAGGCTGTGGTGCAGATTCCTTAAATGGCGTAGCCAGGAGAATCATGGAGTTGATGTGCGCATTCAGCATAATCTACTACTGGTCAGCACAAGTCCGATATATGAATTGTTATATAGACAACGTACCTCGTTTTCTTGCCCAGTGAGATATCCAAGCTTCAAACTCCACTCAACGCAGGCATCTCTATCTTCTGATGCAGCGGCTTGTAAGAGCCGGAGCCAATTGTCCATAAAATCTCTAGAATATTCCCTCGTTGCACCAAAGTCAACAAGCTCGACCTGTTGCGAGTTTAGCCACACCGAAGGGATGGATAAAGAAACTAACCTACCTGTCGGGTGTGCGAATTCCACAAAAAGTTCGACCAATTGGGATCAGTTTGCATCGACCTGAACTCGAACAACTCCTTGAGACACAGCTCCATTATCCATGCTGCAATCTTAGAACCCGAAGGCGTTAGTTGGCATTTTCCAACTTACTATTCGGCCACCCACATCGTTCCGATCCCGGGTACTTAACCCATTGATATCTGCATCTCCCACACTTGTCCCGTTGACGCGTTCCATAACCAACACACGATCTGTACTTCCTTCCCAAACCCAAGGTACCTTGAACCGGTTGTCGTTCCCTAGATATGCAAGGGAACCGAACGACTTCAGAAAGGTTGCTTCGCGTGTGTAGTTGCATTCATCTGCGAGCTCCTCCTTCATAACCTATCACGCAGTTTAGTCGTGGTAAGAAGAACAGAACTTCATGTCCAACACCTTGATAGTCCGATCTAGAAACAGGCCCTTTGGCAGCAGCTTTCCCGCACTTAACAGCAGTTTGATGTACCCCAAGTCGCTGTCTATCGAATTGACGATGTTTGGAAACTGAATCTTGACCGCGACGGGTTCGGGCTGGCCAGTTGGAGAAACCGTCGAGGATAGCGTAGCTTGGTGAACTTGCCCTATGGATGCTGCGGCGAACGGAAGTCGTTCAAAGGATGAGAAATTTGACTCCCAGTTGGCTCCAAGTGAGGTGCTCATGACTTTCTGAGAAACGATTAGGAAGATCGTAGTGCACGGGAGGAAAGGTAAACACCTCCATCTGCCAGTCAGGCATGTAATGAGCGCTGTCTTGCACCCTTCGGAATATCTTGTCGATTTCGGGAGGTAGGACATGAGTATCTGAGATATTGGTTAGCTTGACATCATCCAGGAGTATCTTCTTCAGCTAATATTGTTCTCAGCTTACCTTGGATACTAAAGAACTGACCAAGCTTAAGTGCGGCCCCACGCATCTGGGAAAGCTTAGAGACAAGCCGCGTGATGTTAGCTTCCGTCATCATGATAGAAGATTGCTGGTCGCTGGCTCCACTGCCTGTGCGTCGGATGATTTCCGAGGCAGCACCATACCCGAGGGAAGCTGCAAGACCTATCTTCGAGTTCATCAGCCAATAATGACAACGTGCAACGAGTAGAGAATCTTCGTGCCTCCATAATGAAATAGCCTCCCTATGCGCGATGAGGGTACTTTGGACGATTGTAGATTTCGCGTAGGCAGTGAGAACACTGGCGGGTCGACAGTAAATGCTGATGGAGACTGAAGCTTGAGTATTAGTTGAGTTACCAGGAATAATGTTAATAACGAAGAGTACCTCGTCTGGATGAATGCCTGCAGGAGTGGACTTTTCCAATGCCTCCAATGCCTCCATAGGTCTCTCAGACGAGGAGACCGGTCCTTTCAGGGTTAGGTTCTCCGCATTTAGGACTGTAGCTGTTGACTTTGTGGACGAAGACGGTGACATCTGAAGTTCCTCGTGCAAAGCAGGACGCTCGACACCCGCATCTGGTGTTCTATGTATCGGATGGACATTCGCCGCGTCCAGGCCATTGCTAGAAATTGTCGACGCGTCTGCTTTGGTGTCATGGAGTGAGTTCTGCAACCTTCCACCAGGAGATTCCTTCCGCTTCTTCGCGGTTACAGGAGAAGACCGGGGCGCGAGTTGGGATGCTCTAATACGAGCAGCACGAGAAAGAATGTCAGCTGCGGAACATACTACGCAAAGCCAGTTGTAAGCTGGCCCAGGCGGCATGAAAACCGACGTCGCAGTTCAAAGTCGGAGGCTATTTGGCACTATCTCGATCACAAACGCGTAACCAGTGGATGGCAAAATTATCAGCAAGAATGTATTAGTTCTTTAGCTGGTATATATACTGTGGTAAGGAGTTCGTCAGTCCACTATGTAGTAAAGATAGGAGTATTGTACAGAAATTAGTACGCGATGCTTGAATAAGTACTTGCGCAATGTTATGTATATGTTCAAACAAGAAACCTGTTCATGCCGGAGATGAAGATCCATCAGACGGACAACCAACACCAGGATTACTTGTCGCCCAAGCCTCCAGCTTTTTCAACCAGCGTTCATTACGCTCCGCATTGAAATCCCCACCCCCACAAAGCCGGCGGTAGAAGTCACGAAACTGACGTCCTTTCGTATAAGCATCTATCCACTCCTTACCCCGCGGATCGCGTGCTATTTCTTGCAAAAAGACATTCCTGAGGGTCTTTCCGCTACTGTTGGAACCCCAACATCCACCTCTGCCCCTGTAAACATGCTCAGCCATGCCGGCTTCAGGCCGCAGGAATGGGGGAAGTTTCGAGCACATCCACAGCGGCACGATTTGTGTTCCGGCGAAGTCTATGAAGCTAGTTATGTTTCCCAACTCGTCGATCTGCATATCGGGAATGAAAATTCATCTATTTGGAATAGACAAAAGCACGGACCATGATATTGGACAAATCATTCTCTAGCAAGAAAGAAAACGGCTGGTCTGAGTTTTTCACGTTGTTGAACACGGGATTCTCTCCAGGATACCTACAACACAAGTCGGCGGCCTCTGTCATCACCTCGATGCAATACGAAGGATGCCTCGGCGTCCATGCACCACTCGTCGGAAGCGGGTGCATAGTTTTATAAGCAGCTACTTCCGCACTTATTCGATGAGACAACCAGGTGGAAGTCCTCGTGTAGGGGCCCCGGAGCTCTTGCAAGCGTTCCCAGACTTGACGTGCTTGACGATCAGCACTATTTTGACTAAACAACTCTTCGCCTTCGGCAGCCTCATAGAATACGAGGTCCACTAGCGGGCCGACATGGTACTTCCCCGGCGCAGACATATATAAGGATCCTGCGAGCGTGAAGCGCAGTTGGAAGATGCTGAGGACGTGCCGTGCGAGTTGTGTGACCATGTTGATTTTGGCGAACATAGTGATCATGTCCCAGACCTCGGAAGCGGGGCGGCCAGGCATCTGAGTTAGGATGGGTAGTGTCAGGAGTCTAGATTGGATAGGAGAATGAAGACTGACCTTTTTCATAATGATGTATTCAACGTTTATGGGAGTATTACGGCTCGAGTTCCAGCTACGGACGAAGGGCACCGGAACTTCAGTGTGCTCCGTGATATAACGCATCGTAGCTACCTGTGAACCGGATTCTCATTAACCTATACGTTCATACAGAGAGAGTGTATACACACCTCAGACTCCGTTTTATCTCTATGAATGACGTGGGATGCTACACGCACAACATACGAAAACGACGACTGCGGGTCTGGCCGGTGAATATCATACACCTTACACACCATTGCATAAGCATCCCCGCAATAAGATAGGGATGACGGTACTTTATGCATTGATCCTTCCCTCAACTTGGACAGATAACAAAATCCACGGAAATGGAAGGAAATAGCGCGAGACAACCGGGTTAAATTGACGGATTCTGGACGTCCAGACCCTGAATCTGACCCATAGTCGAAAATCGAACGCTGGTCGAACTGCATGTCGTTGTCTTGGAGGAAGAGGGCATTTCCCCTATTCTGAAATGTGAGTACAGTCTGGGATTGCAATTGTCTGGGTTAGGTGGTGTTCTGAACTCCGGTCCCTATTGAAAACATTTGGGCAATTTATAGTGGCTCTGTTGGAGATAGGTATGATGATGAACAACGGTAGATGATTTTCACAAACAACCTGGAGTTGAACATGAGAGCGCAAGTACTGCGCAGTACCGTAGCATGCGAAACCGAAATACGAATAATGACGTTTCCTCGGAAGGAATTAGCCAAACAGAGCCAATCTATGTCGACTCATCGTGATCGAATGGATCAGTCACGGTCGTCATCTATACTTTTGTTTCGCGCAGTATCACTGTCACCAGTCTAGCGCTGATCCAAGTCGGCTCCTTATACCTCTGCAGCTGCTGGTCTTGATTATTTGAACTGCCGTCGATGATGCATATATTTGTACCAGGGACACACGATTCCTGCGCCGAACTTCGGAGAGTCCAGCGAGAGTCAACGTTCCAATTATCATGGAAGTGAAAGTGGTGAAGACAGCGATAGCCCAGTTGTGATTTCGAGGTCTCTCACTGTGCCCCACATACAAGGACGAGATCTACTGTCGGCTTTGTGGTCCCTGTGTTGAGTAAATCATGTTGACTTGGATTTGAATTGCATAGGATTTATGTGCCACCATGCTATTCAGATATTGATGCCCCATTTATAATGCTATGTTTTTGGATTTTGTGATGAACCACGCCCAGCGGAGTAACTTTAGGCGTTGAATTGGCGCTCGATACACGATGCAGCCCTCAATCAGTTAAATTCTGTTAAGCTCCTTATTGCCACGAATTAAACGCTATACATAGATCGACTTCACCCTTGGAGTCCTCGTTTCTGGGGTGACAACGCCAAGCATAATGGCTGACAACCGCAGGCAGAATGGTCCCGACCCCACCGGCATGATCTACGTCCGACAATGTATGGGAATTGATAGATTGTGGTAGCAGTACACTGGCAGTACAGATACTCGGGTTCATGAGGTTCGCGGTCTGTTATGGCCTGTAGAACGGACAGACCACTGTTTGGGGAAAGAAGGTCGAATGAGTTCGAGATGGACCCACATACTCGGAAGGCTCCTGTTCGTGACCTTCTGAACGGAAAGACACGAGATCCGCCCACGCCTAGCCTACAAGACATTCGGTCTCGAACTGTTGAAAGACACCCAATGGCACATCTGATCTTTCCTATCCGTGGTCTGACGGTATTACAACACGACTCCACAACTTGTAAATTCGGACCCTTTGTCGGGTTCTTGTCTAAATCACGGGGATATCGGTGGGATGGTTAAGACAGCTTAAGACCTATACGGAGATGATATGATATATTCAGTTGGCTGCGGCTGTGTAAACGTGGCCTGACGTTAAGACAACTTGAGGGCATGAGTTTGGCGATGACTCGGACTGACGTTTCATGGAAGTTGCAGGGAAGCGGAAAAGTCACGAAGGAGTCATGGGGAGAAGCGAAATGGAGATAAAAATAGCGGTGATGAGGAATTTAGCCGTTGACAACCAGCGGTTGTCTTTAGTTTTGACGCCGTGATTACAATAATCTTAGTATAATCTCTTATAACCTCTTATATAACTTTTTAAATCCCTTTATACCCCCACAGCGCCCACTCCACAGTGACTGGGGAAATGCAAGACCAACAGGAACAGTCGTTACCACAAGATTCGGCTCCTAGACGAATCCTCCGTAGAGCAAGCAATCTCCTCACAAGTAACGGTCATGTTCGACCAAAGGTCAAGCAGTATATCGATGATCGCTCTCAGCCTTCTTCCCCAGTGAAACTACCGAACAAACTAAAGCTCAGTACCTCTATCAAGCTAAAGCTTAAGGAGGTTAAGGATGGTGCTCTGTTTCGTTCTCGATCTCTAAAGTCTAGCCAGGATTCTGGTGACATGGAAAGGAAACATCACTCACGATCGGCTTCTGTCAGCAATATCAACGTCAACACCGTTCAACAACCCCTTCGCATGTCTCTCGACTCCAAAATTCAATTCTCGCCTACAACCAAGGACCGTCTTGCCGGCGTACCTGAGACCCAGCACACCCAACCTCAATCACAAGTAACTAATGAAGAGCATACTCTAACACCTATGGAGCTTGCAACTGAGGCAGGAGTGGGCGACGTGACAGTCCCGCAGCTGCTTCAGCATGGAACACCAATGACCAAAGTCTCGGCAAAGGAACGTAAACGTGCCGTGTTCCGTCTAGATCCAGACATAGGCCAGATCATATGGGAGTCCAAGAAACATCGTATTAGTACGTCCACGTCCTTTTCATTACTCCTTAAATAACAAAACCTTACATCAGTCCCTATCGAGAACATCAAAGAACTACGCTCAGGCGCGGACGCACGATACTACCGCGAGCAATTTCAGCTCGCACCTGAATATGAAGATCGATGGCTCACCATCGTCTACATCCTCGACGGGCGATACAAGACTCTACACCTGATCGCCTCCACTAAGGACGTCTTCCGTATGTGGGACACCACCCTCAGGAAACTACACGAGATCCGAAAGGAGCTCATGAGCGGATTGGGCAACATCGAAATGCGGCAAGCGATCTGGGAGAAACATTATTGGCGCGCTGGCGACGAAGAGAAGGATCAGAAGCTAGCATTCGAGGAGGTGGAAAGATTGTGTAAGAGGCTTAACGTCAGTTCGAGCTCGGAGGAGCTGGAAAGGCTATTCAAGGTATTCAACCCCTCACCATTCCATTTTTCTATATGGAGAGCTGACGTACGTGCGATTTCTCTCTTACAGCAAGCCGACACGCAGAAACGGAACTACCTCGACTTTGAGGACTTCCGACGCTTCGTCAAGCTTCTCAAAGGTCGCCCTGAGATCGACAGGCTGTACAAGAAGCTCCGAGCGCGGAATCCCGCCGGCACCGGCGTTTTTGATTTCGGTGTTTTTGAGAGGTTCATGCGCGAGAAGCAAAAGGTGTGCTTCTTCGACTTATGTTCTCACTGGGGGGGCGGGGTACGGAATAGATGAATCGAATGCTGATCCGGGGTTTGTTTGTCCTAGTCTAGTCTGACGCAAGACGAACTCCGGGTTGTGTTCGAGAGGTACTCTGTCGTACCTGGGGCGGA
>QLOJ01001689.1:0-32149 GCA_003313625.1 Tricholoma saponaceum | reverse complement strand
TATAACAATAAATGCCTGCATACTATGCAATTTGATAGTCATTAGCACGTTATCTTGGTAAACGTTATCTATGAGCGGGATTGGCATATAGTATTTGAGCGGGATGATAGCAGTGTTTATAGTGTCCTCATACAAAGAGCATCTTTAGTCTGGGTACGAGGGTATCGCAGAACAGAGGTGTATCAATTTTTGACCTCCTAAACAATAATAACTATGGCAGGCCGTTCCCGATGGCTCATCTAGACCGAGCCCGATCATCATAGGACTGCTGATCCCAATCAAATACTATATGCCCATGTGACCATTGGGTTAGAGCTTGTTCTGTGTCGTCGGATTCATAGTCAAGACTGCTGAGACTGGCTTTGCCTTCCTCGATGGAGTTATTGTTGGTATAAGTTTCCGAATTAGTATTTTGTTGTGAAGGCAAGGGAGAAATAGTGATGCATCTCACCCAACCATTTGAATTGTCATCTCCATCTGAAGAATGTCATTGGCATGTTATATCAATAAAGGCCTGCATACTATGAATTGTGTTGCTAGTCATTTGCACATTAGCTTGGTAAATGTTATCTGCCAGTGGGATTGGCATGTAGTGTTATATTGGGATCAGCAACCATCATCCTGATCTGAAGAATGTTGTTGGCATGTTATAACAATAAATGGATGCATACTATGAATTGCATAGTGTGTCTAGTCTTTTTCACATCAGCTTGGTAAACATTAACTGCCGGCGGGATCGGCATGTAGTAGTAGTAGTAGTAGTAGTAGTAGTATTTGATGGGGATCGGGAGTCTTGTGACATCAGGCTGGGTCTAGAATGGTCACATGGGCATGGAGTAGTTGATCGGGATTGGCAGTCGTATGATGATCGGGCTCGGTCTAGATGAGCTGTCGGGAATGGCCTGCCATAGTTATTATTGTTTAGGAGGTCAAAATCTGATACACCTCTGTCCTGCGATACCCTAGAACCATGACTAAACATGTGCTTTGTATGAGGGCGCTATAAACACTGCTATCATCCTGCTCAAATACTATATGCCAATCCCGCTCATGTACTATATGCTGATCCCGCTCGCAGATAACATTTACCCAGCTAACGTACAAATGACTAGCAAGCCCTATGCAATTCATAGTATGCTGGCATTTATTGATATAACATGTCAATGACATTCTTCAGATGGAGATGACAATTCAAATGGTCAGATGAGACGCATCACTATTTCTCCCTTGCCTTCACAACAAAATACTAATTTGGAAACTTATACCAACGATAACTCCATCGAGGAAGGCAAAGCCAGTCTCAGCAGTCTTGACTATGAATCTGACGACACAGAACAAGCTCTAACCCAATGGTCACATGGGCATATAGTATTTGATCGGGATTGGCAGTCCTATGATGATCGGGCTTGGTCTAGATGAGCCATTGGGAACGGCCTGCCATAGTTATTATTGTTTAGGAGGTCAAAAATTGATACACCTCCGTTCTGCGATACTCTCGTACCCAGACTACAGATGCCCTTTGTATGAGGACACTATAAACACTGCTATCATCCCTCTCAAATACTATATGCTGATCCCGCTCAAGTACTATATGCCGATCCCGATCACAGATAACATTTACCCAGCTAACATGCAAATGACTAGCAAGCCCTATGCAATTCATAGTATGCAGGCATTTATTGATATAACATGCCAACAACATTCTTCAGATCGGGATGATGGTTGCCGATCCCGATATAACATTACATGCTGATCCCACTGGCAGATAACGTTTACCAAGCTAATGTGCAAATGACTAGCAATACAATTCATACATAGTATGCAGGCCTTTATTGATATAACATGCCAATGACATTCTTCAGATGAAGATGACAATTCAAATGGTCAGATGAGACGCATCACTATTTCTCCCTTGCCTTCACAACAAAATACTAATTTGGAAACTTATACCAATGATAACTCCCTCGAGCAAGTCGAAGCCACTCTCAATCTTCTCAACAATGAATTCGACGACACAGAACAAGCTCTAACCCAATGGTCACATGGCTCATCATCTAGCCCAAGTTATACCTCAATGACAGGATATACCAGCAGTGTGTTATACAGGAACCCGGTCCTTTCTCTCTCTTCCAACATTTGCACCAAGGGCGGGTGTAACTTCTGCCCTTTATCCTCATGTTTTAGATGATTAGGAAGCTTGTGTGATGGAACTATTAGGGTGACAATGCGTATAGAGTACTCATATCCTGGAATAGATAGCAGGACTACTCTATTTCATCTCTTAAAAATGATAATCTGTTCCCAATCATTAATATGGACCAAGCCCAATCAGACCATTTGCCGATCCTGCTCTAATATATACAGGCCGATCCTGTATATTATTGCTACTGAGCCCGACATTTGCCAATCCAGCTATGACAATTCAGTATGGAACCCAAGTACTACCAAACTAGGGAGATATTGCTCATATTTTAAAGATTTATCAGTAGGTATATTTCCATGACTACCGAAACTAAATCAACTGCTTTTTTCAGAGGCAATTTTGAGTCCAGACACTGACCCTGGTCCCGATCCCGACCCTGATGATTTCCCCTTTACTGCCAAAGGAATTGCTGTGAGTTCCCAGAATTGTCTTGCCCGTTGGAGACAAACAAAAGCTTGACTGTAATCAAAAAGGTGACAAGCAAGGTGGTCAGTGTGAGCTGCCAACAGCCTTTCTGCACACTCTATCTTTGAAAGACCTTTTTCTGATGCTATGTCATCGACCATCCCATTGAAACCTTTAAAAACTTCATCTGAACACACAGGATACTAAAAGAGAATGATTAGTAACACTGAAAATAAAATAGCTCGAAAGGACAAACTCCATCTTCCTCAAACATATCTATCAATTTATAGCTTGCTATAATATCTGATGGGTCCGGCTGCTCAGTGGGGATGGTAAGGTGGAAGGTTTCAAATTTGCCGGTGTGTGTTGCATTGGTAGTAAAGGTTAACACATGAGGGGGCTCAATTTCTTTATCCAAGCCGAATGTAAGAAACTCAGCATCAGCGATAGTTGCCGATCCTGCAATGCTCTCATCCGCTGTAGTTGTAAAACCTGATGCCGTATCGGCATCGGGATTTGAGTACTTAGGTTGTTGCGTTGCTGGAGAATCTGGAATATCACAAGAGGCAGAGCAATATATTACCCTGGACAATATGCTGAGAATAATAAGAGAAAAAGACACTTTCTCCCAAGGGAAAAATAAAAGGAACCATCAATAAAAATATATTGTTTTCCCACATTTTTCTCTTTGTTCTTGCATAGCAAAAACAACTCTTCCATTTCTAAGAGAAAATCAGGTGAAAATGAAGGGGAAATATTTCTTTTTTTCAACATTTTCTCTGTTTTTGGGGAAAATGACTTTTTTTCTCCTGGCTTTTACAATATTTTCTCTTTGAAACAGATTAGTTATTTTTCCACAGAGGAAAAAGTGGGAATGTATAGGAAAATAATCTTTTTCCCCTAAATTTTCACAAGTTTTTCTCCTGGAAACAGATTAGTTATTTTTCTGCAGCAACCAAATGGAGGAAAGTGTGAGAAAATATCATATTTTTACTGATGGTTCCTTTTATTTTTCCCTAGTGAAAAAGTGTCTTTTTCTCTCATTATTCCCAACATATTCCCTGAGGCAATATATTGCTGTGCCTCTTGTGTATAGCTTGGGGTGGAATTTGGCAGTGAGAGAGACAGGCCTATGTAAGAAGGTGGGGTAAGGGTGAGATCCATAGTCAGAGGTTTTGCCTGAGGGGCAGGAGACATAAGACCAAAATTGATAGGACGACAGGGTTGGCCAGGTGGTGGTGGTGTAAGAGTTAAGTCCATTGCGAGAGGCCGCTGAGAGCTGGAAGCGAAATCCATGCCAACAGGATCCTCGAGAGGTATAGGTGCAAGAGGAGGTGTAAGAGAGAGATCAATAAAATAAGGATTTTCAAGAGGATGAGGAGGCATGAGAGAGAGATTGACATGAAGGGGAGCTTTTGAGGGTGGTGGCGTGAGAGTGAGATCAACTTGCACTTTGCGGTATAGGTCCTCACCTGTTGTTGCATTGGCATTGGCAACGGCATTGGCATCGGGCTCACGTTGCTGATGTTCTGCTAACAAGTTTAATATGTATAATTTGATGTATCATTATGATTGAACTTACAAAAAGGTATATCCATATCAAGCATCATCCTCAAGTTTTATATTTCCAAGTAAGTGGGGCGGAGAACTCATGACAACATCTGAATCATGTGTTGCTGGGTGTGTAGTACCAGCAAGAGGTGATTCCTGTTTGGCAGAAGGCAGAAGGTGATCGTCTAACCATAGATCCATCTGTTTCAGATGATTTTTGAGTTCTGCAGATACTGTTTTCATGCCTGGGTTTGACTATGGAGAAATTGAGTAAGGGAGGTTATCTACAATATCTCGTAGTAACTACCATATATGCGATGGTCTTACGATCCTTGTCAAGCCAGCACTGATTTTTGCTTGGTAGGTAACAGATTAATAATCGATCATGCGCGTGAATGTTGAATTTGTAGCCAATCACTGCCAAACAATATCAAACTTTTTTTTTCTGCCAAGTTCAACCCGCAAGTCTACCCCTATCAACGTCATGGCATCCTCATCCGCAACATCTCCAAGTAGTGAGCTGACACTTCAGGCGACCATTGCAAATTCGCTTGCTTTTGAGGATTTCGTTCAGTCCCACCTACATTCCCCAGGCACCGAGGAGGATGTCATCACCCAGACAGATGCGATAACAATGGTCCAATCGTTGGTAAGGAATTGTTTCATGACTAATTTAATCTACATTTAACTGTGACTTCGCATAATTGCAGGCAGCCCTCCTGGTGAGCTTCAGGAAACATAAGGCATTGGTTCCGAATGCCGCATTTGTGTATGCCATCCAGCCAGCCTGCGTGAAGTTCATGGAATGTGACTTTACACGCTTTGACTGGACAGAACTGGGTAAACTGATTTCCAACATCCCAGTGCATAGCGCACGAGCAACAATCGTGGCGGTGGGTGTGAGCGTGGGGGTTCAGGCAGAGGCTGGGGTGAAGGATGCAAATGGCGCACTCATTCTCAAGATGCCAGTACCAGGGGCTTTAGAATCTTCCGCTCCCCGGAAAGAAGTGGAGGGCAGGTCAGCTGCATCAGATGGCAAGAAGCGAGTTGAGGTTGTGAAGAAGGTAGCACCTGCTACCGCTAAGGAGGTTGATGCTCCCATCACTGAGCAGGCACCACACGCGCTGAGGAGGATGGTCGCTGGCCCAGGTCACCGCATCTCTGCTGCCCCTCCTGCTTCAATGCCAATTGCGACGAATGCTAAGCAAATCATCCCGATCAACCTGACCAACCCCATTCCCTTACCGCCAAAGTCTCGCGCTCCCCAGAAAGGTGTAGGTCTGTGTATTGGCATTCTCCCAAATGAAGAGTACACTCGGACCGTCGAAGATGACCGCCCCCTCATTATGGCCCAGGAAAGACGCAGCCACCAGGAGGAACTCAAGGTGGAGTGTGAGATCAAAGCTCGGGCTATAAGGAGACGGCATAAGGCAGCAGCAGCAGCAGAAGCAGTAGAGGCCATAGATTTGGATGATGAGGATGCCAACGAGGAGTATTCGGATTCAAGCACTGAAGAGGACCAGCCCCAAAAGAAAAAGGTCAAGATCGATGAGCCGGTTAGGGAGGCCCTCTATAAGGACCCGAAATGCACCCGCTGCTTGAAATCCGGTAAACCCTGCTTTGTGTGCCATAACATGGCCTGCGAAAATTGTGCGTCTGCAAAGCAAAGATGCAGTCTTCCCCATCAAGTAAAGAAAACCTCCGCTACACCTCCAACAAAAGTGGAGTTGAAGGCTAACAAATTAGCAAGGGAGGTTGAGGCAGCATCGTGTGGGCGGAAAAGGAAGGGAAGGCTGGCCAGAGTTACTGGAAGAATGCCCAAAACCACTAACAAAGAAGATGGGCTGGACGAGAATGCAGAAGGTGTGGAGGAAGACGTGGAGGACGTTGTGGGTGAAGCCAAGGCCGAGGCTGAAAGAAGTACCGACCCCGTTCAAAAACTGCATAGCGCGGGTTATGCGGTTGCCAAATCTCCAGCATCATCCTCCTGGGCATTAAGTCCTGCATCAAATACATGGAGTGGAAAGGTCAGGGGGCAGAGAAAGGAAAGGAAGTCAGTTGAACCTGCTCAGTCTGACGAACCATCAGGTAACAGGCTATATTCCCTATCTCCGGTTGATTCTGATAAAAGCATTTGTATTTCTACTAGTTGCATCATACCGGGCAGTTAATGGCAGCCGCAAGTCTCCTGGATTCGTGCCAAATCCCATCTCCCCATCTACCAGCAACTTTGACCGGGATGTGCAAGCTGAGATATTTGCCACGAATGACAAAATCACGGTCCTCGTAGACAAGTTTGATTGTCTGCATACACAATATGGCACGCTTGAGAACTGGGTTACAAGGAAGTTTGACCAACTTTCTGACGACGTTACCAAGCTCTCCAATTCATTTCTGGAACACAGGCAGGCTGTAACAGTGCAGATGGATAAATAACAGGCAATGTGGGATGAGCAACGCCAGGCCCTGCAAAAAATCATCATCAAGTTACAAGATGGCCAACCTCCAATCCCACCAACACAAATTGTGACAGACGTTCACGACGAAGATGGGTCCTGGCCGAGGGAGTATTTTGCACAGGAGGTGGATGGGGAGAAGATTCATGGCTTTACCTCATTGGTTGCGAAACAGGACGATAGGAGGGATTCAGCTGTGCAGGATGGGGAAGTTGCGGGGGTAAAGGGTGTGGAAGTGGACTGTGCAACAGGGTCAGGATTGGTGTCGGCTGTACCAGAAGTGGCGTCGGAAAGCTCGGTCCAAAATCAGGCGTTGTTTGCAGATGTCACATCAGGAAAAACAGAGAAGGACACCGGGGAGACTGCACCCAGCACATTGGGGAATCAGACAACAGAGTGAGGGCAGGGAGGATGGAAGAGGCCCAATGTCAGGTAGACCGATTGCCAGTCCCTCGTCCGACCAGCATTCCCGCTCTCCATTGTCAACCTGCACATTGTGGCCTTTGGAACTTTTTTTATATACCAATACAATTTGTACATCCCCCGTAACTACTATGGTAGTTACAAAAAAAATATATGTATGTTTGCTCTTCCCAATCCCGATCCCAATGTATGTATCCCGATCCCGACCAATGCTCCACCATTGTGTCAATCAATCCTGGCATAATCATTGATTGCAGAGCGATATGAAAGACATAAGATATATCTCCGTCGATCGGATATTGTACGGTTCTCCCTTCTAATGCCCCCCATGGAACAAGATCTTGGTGTTATAGCCCTCACCGACGCGATTGCTGACTATTGCTCTACAAAATTTCAGCAACTCATTGCAGATGATCAATCTTGCATTCCATTCCCATGCGGATGGTCTTTTCACTTTCTCCGTGAATGCAATCAGATGGTGATGGTACTATATAATGCTTATAACAATCGACGTATGTATCTGCATTTCCTTCAGTTTGGTGGCTAATTCAGTGACCTAGTTTCTACCGCATGGGACACCGATCGGTACTGCGATTACCTTACAACGGCCCAAGACAGGAGTAATGGTGCATTCGAAGATGCGCAGTCCTGGCATTACCCCCCGATCTTTGCAGACAAGCTGTATGAGGAGCGACCAACAATCTTGACAGATATGCATGGTCATATCCTTCTTTGGTACCTTCCTGAGATATTGTCAAGGGCAAGGCAAGTAAGTCAATCTCATTGAACTCCTACATAATGTTGATCTTTTGTAGAATCAGATTTGGGCAGATTGTGTGATGATAGACCCACTGGTATCCATAGGCTCAGAGGGAGCAAGCTGGTGCACATGCCCCAAATACTTTCAGAAGGCTGCTGATCACGAGAGAGATCCCGGTACTGTCGAAATATCGCCTGCGTGGTTTCAACTTGGTCATGATGTAGGTCCTGATTTCGTCTCATTCACATTGTCCTCCTCACCCTGACCATAGTCTGCAAACTTTTTGCTGGAAGTCTCAGCAACATTGAAGAAATCGGGATTAGCCCAGGATTGGCTTACCGCAATGCAAGAATCCAATGCTCTACTTGGAGCCTTACTCAATGTCATGCACCCTGAACTATACCGCCAGGCAAGAGAGGGCCTTATCCAACTATATAACCATTTAAATTTCATTTGGGATGGAGAACAAGAGGTGCTGCTTACTGCTCTTCAAACCTGGACAAACCCATTCTCAGCTCTTCAAGTTATTGTGAACCAGGAGACCCCCCTTCACTGGGATGTGCGGGGTAGGACCACTTGGTATGATATGCTTGTTAGCTTGGGAAATTACACCGATGGTTGGTTTGAAGTTCCCGGGATCGGCCTCCATCTAAAATATCCTCCTGGAATGGTTATTGGTATATGCAGCATGGCACTTCTGCACAGTGCAGGAAAGGTTAATGGTGATCACATTTGTCTTGCTTATTTCATGAGGAACAAGGTGTTAGAAAGATTGGGAATACGTGCTGGAAACTGGCACAAGGTCAGTTTATAAAGGGATTTGGCATTAGTTATTACCATGGGATCAGTGTTCAGTGTATCGGGATTGGGGTCTGCATGAATGGCCTCATTCCGGTGGTGCATTGGGAATGGCTGGGAATAATTATTAGCTTTAAGAAGTTAGATATTGACAGAGAAGTATAACGATTCCATTATATACTTCTGGGTAACAGTTATTTGCAAGAACAGCAGATTTGCGGGATCGGCAACAGGTGAGATCGGGCTTCTTTAAGAGCTTAGATTTTGATATAGGCAATTCTTGCGATAGTGAGCTGCATATGAGGAGTCTCACCTTTTTCCCATCCCACAAAGGGTGTCCCATAGTTATGTATTGGGTTTATATACTATGTTACACTTATTTGAGTAATGTTATGAGGACACGCGCTTACAAGCTTGTACACACTGATGCATGAGAATTGTTAATCCCAAGGTCACTAATAGTTACTAATAGCTCGAATAAAATGAGGAAAAAGGACCAAAAATTATAGTAGGTAGCTGTACATGTTTCCTAATAATAGGTAAAGCATGCAACTTCATGTCGGGAAATCGATACTGTGTTTGCAGGATTGTGGCTGCATCCGAGGCCGAGGTATCCTTTACCGATCCCAATTCAACTACCCACCCTGCTTGGCCATTGTATTCACGCCTCATCCTCACTGTCCGGATCTTGATCCCCATCACTTCCTAAATCTTGCTTGCTATCAACCAATCCGGTGCTTGACATGGAAGTCAAGTAGCCATTATCTTCATCATCCTGAGATTGTTTGCTCTTCTCCCGCTCATGCAGAATGATGGTTTGCAATGCAATACATGTGTGCATTGTGTTATTGAGGTCAGACATGCGTTGGCCGAGCTGTCGGTCCTGTTGATCCATGATCACCATTGTGGCATCAAAGTATCTTCTTGTCATTTCTTGGCTTAAATCGCCCATGTACGGTGCAGGTAGTGGTGGCACTATGTATAGGATTGTCAAACAGAATTACGGTTCAATAGTATATGAACATACGCTCAGGAAATGCTCCCAGTTCAATTAGATCCTGTTGCACTACCTTCATCCATTCTTCAAAGGTGAGTATGTTGAGAGCTGGTCGTTTTTCTGAAGCCTTTTCCCACCAAGCATTGGCGCAGGAATCTTGAATACCCTTTGTACTGCGTACGTCTCCTGAGAACATCGGCCTCTTGGATTTCTCCAGGAATGCAGCTGTTATCCATTGGCAAGCATCCTCGTAAAATGGCAGAATGGATAAGGTCATGCCCTGTAGGCGGCTAAGGCCGACGTGCCTCACCCCAAGTGCCTACAGATATAAATTAGCATTTAACAATACTAACAAAGGTAATATGTGTTGTATACCATTTCTTGATTGAAGTTTTCCACCCACCAGATGTGTTTCTCTCTTGATTCAGAAGCATCAGGATCATTCTGATAAGCCTTCACTGCAGCTTGCATGCAGGAAACAAGGTAGTCCAATCCGGCTTGTCTGCTCACTTCCACAGGGAATGGGCTAGTTATACTCTCTTCTTCAGGGAATGGGCTAGTTATACTCTCTTCTGCAGGGAATGGGCTAGTTATAGACATGGTTGTGACGTACAAAGGTGATATCAAGATTATCTGATCTGTTGTTTTTAATGTTGATTGTTGTTTATATGCCCTAAATATGCCTGAGTTCAGCCTCGGGTTGGGATGCCACGGAGATTTGCTGTCGTCTTTGAGATGAAGAAGTGGAAGAAAGATGACGGGTACATGATTTTGTTTTACCATTGACTCATTCAATGGTATACAAAGGATGATGATATTTAGTGTTATGCTGATCCTGTTCACTCTCTCTGCCAATGCCGATGCTGATATGCTCGGCATTGGCATGGAATTTATGATTGCTGTTGAGTACCTTTCCCATTCCCTTAAAATCCAAATCTTCAAGGAGCCCAGGTTCGCACCTTCAGGGAGTTAACAGTAGTAGTTACTACCTTAAATGAATTGGACCTAATCTATTTTACATCACACTATAAGTTTGACACAACTTTTGAAATGCGGAATCGCAGTGATCGGCCATGCGGTCCCACATTCCAGCCTGGTGGAAGGCATAGCTGGCATGCCCTGCCTTCTTATCATTCTTTGACATCTCAGCCCACCACCTCCACCTGTTTGAGATATAACCAAAGTATCTCCTTGTCCATTCCATCTCATGTTCAGTAAGCAGCAGTTCCTCCTGCCAGCAGTCTCGGCGTGCTCTTGCCCAAAGCCAATGGACTCTGTAGACTATAAGAATATCAATAGTGGACAGCTAGGAGTGCAAATAGTACATACATTCGGTTAATCTGGCATCATCTGCGATCACCTCTGTTCCGGTGGAACTCCAAAACCATGCCAAGGTCTTGTTGTGCTGACCACAGGCATTGGCATTCATGATAATAGTACTAGCTAGAAGATCCACCTGCTTTATTTCTTTAAACTGCCCCATAACACTGGGATCAGCCTGGAGTGCTTTGATGGCTTGAATTGCTGCATTATACACCCGCCAGTGGTGTTGCAGACAGTCATCCAATGAGTGAATTGTATCCCATGCTCGAGTTTTCTGCGTCTTGTATTTAGCAGAGCGTAGGCGCCCCTGAAATGCGAAGCTCTTATTTCCTATTCCAAGACGAATGGCATGCAGACAATTGTGAGCCTGACCTACTCTGAGGGCTATCTCCTTTGTTACACCAGATTTGAATTCCTTTGAGTCGGAAGCTGTTGCACCAAAAAAAGATGGCAGATGGACTGGAACATGTTCGGGATGCCCTTCTGCCCCTTCCGCATGCTGTTTTGGAATCATGAATGGATTCAATTCAGCATCAGCATCGGCATCAGCATCAGCATCGGCATCGGCATTGGCATCAGCATTGGCATCAGCATTGGCATCGGCATTATCATTCCCTTCAGCATCAGGAATCCAGTCTTCATCAACAATATCTCCATCTTCAATATGTTGATCGTCCACAACATCTGGCAGCATTTCCCCCGCTTTCCCATGGAATGAATCTATTTGGGCTTGTAATGTCTCCCTTCTCTGACTGATATGCAATTTCTCTCCAGTGGTCAGTTGCTTGCCGACCTTCTTGACATAGGCTCTCAGCAATATCCTATGAACTTCTATTAAGCATCAGCATCAACGATGAAGATATATACACACTGCCTATCTTCAATCTTTATTCCAGAGACTATCCAGCTAGTAATACTGGTGCCAATTTTAATGGCCTGTTCAGCTTCGGTAAGTTGGAGTTGAACATCGGCCTTGCTAATCGCTAATCAGATGAACTGATTGATCTTTGGTTATTTTGTATATTGACAGTAGCGCTAGATGGACCCACATTTTAACCCCTTGGTCTCATATATATCCATTGCCTTGATATTTTCCATTCATTTGTCTTGCGCAGCATCCACAGCTGATGCCCATTTTTCCTGCTCTTCCACAGACCTTGCCTGGCTCAATTCAAGAAAGGCAACAGCACTTTCCTTCACCCTGATGACAGCCTTGCTGTACTTTCTTGAAATAGTGCCCACTTCGTCACCCTTGGGTTAGTCGATATATGAAGGATCTGAAGATATATTACCCACCAATGCCGACCAACTTTTTCCAGTTTCCATCATTCATATGGTCATTAAGCATTTCAGCACGATGAGCTAATGTTGCAGTTTGTGTGCATCGGGAAGCATCATTTAATGTCGCCCACAAGGTCTCTATTATCTCACCATCTACTTGACCTGCACCTTTGATGAAAGTTGGAGCGAATCATGCCAGGCATGTAACTTGATGTCCATGAACATGAAATAGCCTGATACCTGGAATTATAACAAGGCCTGGGGCTAGTTCGAGATAAGGACTTTGTTCCACATGAAGGCGTAGTCGTTTGAGATATTGGCACATGATGTCATAAAAGACAATGATTCTCTTCAGTTTGTCAAGGTTCATTGTTTTTAGAGCCTGGCAGAGAACGTAGTCCATATTCATCTGACTGCGAGTCAATCAGCATGATAAGGGATATAAATACAATCAGCAGGCACACCGTTCTCCTTTTTGAAAGTCGACTATTGAAGATGGTGTCACACCCCAAACATGATTTGGAGAGTTTCCATGAAGAATAAGCGCTTATAGGGCAGGCACCCTTGTGGCAGGACACTCTCCAAGGTCTGCTGACAAAGCAGCAACCTTATCTTCATTACCATTCCATCGGTTTACACAAGAAACTCCATTGTCCTCTATTGTTCACTCCACAGCTTCCTATTTTGGACAGTAACGTTCTTGCATTTCTTTATTGTTCTTTTGTTCTTATTGTTCTTATTGTTCTCTCTCTATTGTTCACTCCACAGCTTCCTATTTTGGACAGTAACGTTCTTGCATTTCTTTATTGTTCTTTTGTTCTTATTGTTCTTATTGTTCTCTCTCTATTGTTCACTCCACAGCTTCCTATTTTGGACAGTAGTGTTCCCACACTTTGTCATCATTCTTTTTGTTCTTATTGTTTCTTATTGTTCTCAACTTTTTATTGTTCTCCTTATTGTTCTACACAGCTTTTCCCATTTTAGAAACTATACTCACACACACTTTTGTTTCTTTTCATTGTCTTATTGTATTACAGGCTTCACATGACCATTGTTCTACCTTTTAGGAAGGTCCTTTCCATATTAGGTAGTTTATTGTTCTTAAAGTATAAAAGGGACCAAAGCAGGCTCTGGGCATCAGTTTTCTCCCCACAGATTACTCACCCCAGATTTGCCTCGAGGTCGATACCTCTACGTACACATCAATACAAGCCCGAGTTATACCGTATATTGTCCGAGCTATTACTGAATAGCAATTCAAGTTTATTGTTCTATCATTCGTATTCAAGTAGCACTTTCAGTCATCCTCCAATAGGATTGACATACGTATATTCAGTTCCATGTAACTGACCGAGTAGTACATCCGAATACTACACCTTCAATTCTTGTAATCCTCCAATAGGATTGACATTCATATATTCAGTTCCGTGTAACTGACCGAGTAGTACAACCGAGTACTACACTATCCGATCCTCGAATACCATTCTCAGTTTTTGGGGTATTGCATCCTACAAACATTCTTGTGGAAATATACCACTCCCAGCGAACACCAGAGACTCACCTGTTCTACATTTCAAGTTCCGGTAGGATCTGGACATAAAAAGTAATTTTACGTGACAACAGAATGAAAAAACCATTTCGGGTGCAAGCCGCACCACCGATCCCAGTTACATCTGATCCTCTTTGAACCTGGTTCTTAAATTGAGTCACTTTGTGATCAGTACAGGTGGCTTTCTGCCAATTGGAAAGTTACAGATAAGCATTGACAAATTTGAGTATTGCTCACTTCCTTGATCTCGATCGCAATGTCAATGTGAGCTTTATAACGAGTTCGCTCAGCCATCATCCCCTCCCCTTCAGTAAGCCATATGTCATCCTCAGTACTACCTTGTTTGAGATGAGAGGCAGAAAAGTTGCCATCTAGTACCACCGTGCGGATATAAACATCCCTGTTAAATGAAATACGGACCAAATTATGTTTGCCTAAAGTTCCAATGTAGTGATGCACTGATTAATATCATCCTTCCAGTTCTCAGGAAAGTTAATTCCAGGCTGAGGGCAGGCTGGGCAAATGATAGCCATTTCGCCCGGCTTCGGTTTTCGTGGCTCATGGCCAAAGCCGAACCACTTTCTGTACTTCAGATTCCTCCACTGCCTGCTAACCCTACACATTTCAATACATCTATTCTAATTAACAAACATTTTCGTATGAATTATTGAAATCAATGAGAGGACTCACTGGGACGCTGTGAGGAAATGCAGGCAAAGTAACCCTCCATAGTTTGGCATAATACTGATAAGCTGAGGTTTTGCTTTCCAGATTGTCCAATTGGAAGTCATCAAGGGCTCTGAAAGTAAAGAATGTCTTGGGGCGTTTGAAAGTGGCTGGGAAGAACCCCAGATCTAGCATCTGCTCATCATCAGGCTTGTGCCCAGGGCACCTACAGTATTGTACTGTGAGATGGTGGATTCCGGATATATCAACAACAACGGCATAAACGTGTCCATTCGGGTCATGTAAGAGAGGATGATGATCCCCGATAAATTCTGTTTCAATTCTGTTTCTTTGGAATCGGGATCGGATTCCCATGTTTCAGAATCAGAATCAGAATCAGATGGATTTTGACCAATATCGGGATCGGGATCGGGATTGTTTTCATCATCCTCCTGCTCGGGAATTCCTCCCCATGATTGATCACCATTGTTTACCTCAGCTGGGCAACATTTCCCTTCATGTCCACCATGAATCCCAACACCACATTGCCATAGCCAGGCAGGTTCAAAGTGAGTAAGATTCCAACATTCCACCCAATGTAGGGGATGTTAAAGATGTGCATCTTTGCAGCATTTATTGCATAACAGTGGTCTCCCTAGACAATCTAAGCATCGCCAGGACCCCTTGCATTGCTCACAACAACGACAATCTGACATTGTTGGCATCGCCTCCTGGATCAGCAACTGATCCAAGTAATGATCCCATTTTTGCAACCACTCCCAAAGATAATTGTTTGTGGTCTGTAGGATTCACCATTTATTACAAGTCATGTACTGACTGTTAAATACATACGCATGGCATAGGAGGGGTTATTTGCAATGCCGGAATGTGTCCTGGGGATTGACTTCTACTTTTAGTGCTTTGGGATGGCGACTTGGTATCTCGTCGGGATGATCAGCGGTTCGCAATGATTGCCCTGCTGCGGAGTGCATCTGTCTGTCGCCGAGTTCTTCTGGGAATTTTGGCATCCCCTACACGCTTAAGTCCTCCTCTGCCCATGATCAGTTACCCAGAAGTGGAAGAATGAAAGTCCTTATCGGATTGCGCTTAGTGATAATTCGACGAATCTGATTAGTCATCCTGATCATCCATCGCACTTTGTAAAAAAAAAAGAGGGAGAACAAACAAGTCAGTACAACATTGCATTGCCCTGATTCTTCCTGAACTCCCATAATGGCACCAACTCCGAACAAAACTGTAACCGTAGCTTTCACTCCTGTGGAATGTGCGGTCATTCTCCCTTATGCAGAAGACTTCAAGACGGCGGATGCAAAAGGCCAACTACGCATCGCACAAGTAGTTGCTGGCAAGATTAAACAGTGGAATGCCCACCTTTTGAAGGAAGAATGGGAGGCAAGGAAAAAAGTAAGCCTTTGCTGGCGGGCTGGATGTTTCTAATATTTTGATATGCGTTACTCAGGCTGTGAAAGTATATCTATGGAGTTTATGCAAGGCAAGGCCACAGAAAAACCAGGGCTGGTCATCATACCAATGGAATGTTTCCTGTGTTGTGGGAGAGGTGATGCGCACGCAAGTGACCGAGAATGTGAAGGAGCTGTCTGGTGATGTAGGTGGCTCCCAGGCATTTCTTAAGTACTATCAGCCGGGTCTTTCCCAAGTTGTTAAGGGCTTGTCACCGTCGGAACATGCAAAGATGCAGAGTCTGGCTGTGGAGTGGGAAGAAAGAGGAGCTCCAGTTGATATTCAACGCCGGTACATTGGGTTCTTGTTCATCAGTTTTTGTTGTTCAATTGCAAATTACAGAAATGCTGAGAAGTCTGGAACAAAGTTCCTCGGCAATGTAGCAAAAACAGCGTTTAAGCAATTTGGCATGCGGCTCTTCCTTCTTGTTTCCCACTACAACACAAAAGGCGAACTCATGGTGTCCTTGTATGTATATCTTGATTAAGTGAACGATTCCCCTGATATAAGTTTGAATAGGCATGATGATAATGACCAGCTTGGGAAATCAAAAGTGGAACCTTTCGCAAAAGCTCATGATATTGTAGTGGACAATGCACTTTCTGCATGGGAACAGTATGCTGAAGAGATAAATGGTATATTTAGTTATCTGGTTACTCAATGACATGCTAATTTTGACCACTTACAGATCTCGAATCCAGTCTGAAGGGAGCTGTAGCCTGTGTCGTCCAGAAAAGCTGTGCAAAGCCTAAGATTACCCTCTTGCAGGATGATGAAGGTTGGCCCCTTCTCCCTGATCCTGTAAATGATGCGACGGGAAAGGAGAAACTTAACCTTGCAAAGGGTTTGGTACATGCATTTCTTACAGAGCACTACAAGCTGGTGACAGCAGGTACTCAGGCAATTGTACCCTGGAACCAGATCACTGCTTCTCCTTCTATCTTCATCGATCCGAGATACCTTCCTGAGCAGCAGGAGGCTTTCAATGAGCCATCGTGGATGCGGTGGACTGACACCGATGCTTGCCTGAGCCATTGGCGTGGAAGACAGCTGGAAGGCGATGTGTTGAAGACTTTCCGTTTCAAAAGAATTGTGGTCAGGAAGGAAGTAGTGCATACGCGGTATGATGGCGCTGCTGCTCTTATCCAATGCCGGAAACTACAAGTTACTCCTACGCTGATCCCGAACCCCGAGTCCCTGCCAAGGCCGATTGCTCCCCTGCCCCGATCTACCCAAAAAGCGCCTTCAACAACTACCTTCATCAATATGAGGCCAAGGAAGCTAAGCGCAAAGCAGCTGAGCCTTCCCTTGCCCCACTTCCAGGACCATCAAACTCCATGGAAGGGACTCAGTTGAGGCAAGGTTCCCACGATCGTCCCAAATCCAAGAAGAGCAAGCTATTCGAGGAATCTGCTGTCAAACCTGTGACCAAAGAGCCTAAGGCCAAGAAGGCCCTGGCCCTGAAATCGAAGAAAAAGTAGCTTGCACCTTCTTTCCCTCAAAATTCATTTTGGAATTGGTAAATAGTCTCAGATGGTATATATTCACAGAACTAGATTGGTGTATATAGGTATGTGGAATCGTGGGCTTACAGATGAGAGCCAGACTTACAGGCTCAGGACAGGAGTCATGGAATCGGGAACGGGGTGTTATGGGATCGGGGGTATGATGTGAACTTACGGGATCGGGGATGGAATTACAGCAACGGCCTGTATATATATGCGGGATCAGAAATATGGACTTACGGCCTCGGAGTGGAGAGGTAAGATGGGGTCGGAGTGGGGAGGTAGGACAGGGTCAGGTTTAGAATTGTACAGTAGCTGACCAGTCTGTAACGGGTCCTAATTTTGCATGAGCTCATTCCACTGGCCCATGTGGTATGGGTGTTTTTGGTCATCCTGGGGCCCGTATCACTCAAGGAACTATTGCTAACCTACCTGGAGACTTCTCGAGCTGACAGAATCTGTTGCCTTGCTAGAAAGCAAAATATATGGTGAATTGTTCACAGGTTACGTGGGTGTGTGATCTAAATGATAGGGCCAGGCAATGCCGCTGAGAACTCCCGCACCACTGCAATTATCTTGATCATCCTAGTCTGCCAGACGGCTGTGATTCTTATGCTAACGATCCTCAGGAAGGAAACCGCATTATGGTTCACCGCGTTAAGTGCTCTTATCATCCTATTCTGCACTCTCAGGTGCTGTGTCCTCCATGCGACCGTCACCATTTATCAAGGTCTGAAAAACATTTACGGTGTTTGTCACTTTTGGAAAGATAGAGTTCTAGGTAGGGGGGGCACAATTGCGTTAGGCCATCCAGACTGGAAGATTATTCTCATCATTGCTTTGGTAGGGGGTTTAATAACCAGTGTTCGAGGCATCCCTGTACTGATCCGACATACATACCATCAGTAACAGCTATGGTCACTCCTTTTATGTCTTGTGAAGGTGCTGTTATATGTTATATGTTATATATGTACGTATAGTGTTTTAAGGTTAGGTTAGGTTCGGTTAATAGACCAAAAAAAGACCAGTTAAGACCGGTTTTTTGTTGTGAAATTTGTCGTACTATACAACCTATATGTATCTCAGGAAATATTATTCGGAACACTTAACCGTTAGAGAGCAAGATAGATATTGTAATTCCCCGATGTTTGATCCAATTTTTAAGAGATTCTGTCATGATTTGACTGAGATATGGCCAAAATGAAAGTGCATTGTATTAGTTTGCGGTTTGTGGTTGCAGTTTGTGGTATGTAGTTACAACTTGTCAGGGCTGTTGAATGAATAAAATATACAAGGTACAGACGTTTAGGTGTGTTATTTTGATAGCATGGATGATGTTTAACTGTACCCCACATTGTGTGGCACAAGTTATAAGCAGTACAATCAATGTTATTCTGATCACGAAAAAATAATGGTATCAAAAATGTATTTGGTCATATCTTTCTCAGTTCTTGACCATTTTGGATGAACCAAGGGCCGAATTCAAGGTAATAAGCAGGGCAATTAGGTGGGATAGCTCACGTGATCAATAACCGGTCTTAACCGATCTAAACCGGTCTTTTTGCGGTTAATGATGTTTTTCAAATTTGAAAGACCTTAACCTTAACCACTAAAGAAAAGCCCTTAACCATAACCGCTGGTCCGGTTAGGTTTGGTTAACGGTCTTTTTTCGGTCCTATAGACCGGACCTTTAAACACTATGTACGTAGGATTACTGGGAGATAGACGCAGGATATTTTATTGGAGTAGCAGGCCGTACGTCTTATATCATACACACTTCCACCTCGTTTAGATGGTGCGCCAATTGTAACTGTCGATGTTTCAACCATGCATGAATGAATCCATTCTATCCAAAATTCGTTCCTAGTGGTAGAGAGACCATTCTGTTTGTTGTTCAAAAATTGGGATAGCCTCATGGCTTGGAGAACTGTAACCCCGACAGAGAGCCAATGATCGGACTCTGCCAACTGGAATATGGTTAGGGTAGACACGGAGAAAAGCAAGGTACTAACGTGGTACGAACCAAGTCCCACTGTCTTGTGTATGAAAATTGAAGCATGGGAAGATGAAGTGATACTTACCCATATTCGGTCTAAAATAAAAGTGTACTTGTCCCTGGCTTCTGCCACAGAAAATGACTAACTGCCAGGCTTCAGTGCTGCCCTTGGTATAATGAGAATTTATCTTCGTGGAGTAGACACTGTAACAGAGAAAATTGAAACGAAGGACAATATGAGATGCAGGTGTGAGGGTGACCCTCATGCCACGTATGGATTTGGGAAGTTCGGGCTTGGGAACAGGCCGAGCCGAGCATTATCAAGCACATAGTCACTTTGGTGAGCACAGGAGGAGGCAGTGTTTGTTTCTTACAGTATATAAAGAGGTTTTAAACTTGTACTTAGAGGGTCAACTCAGTTATATATATTCAGTACTCTTTGTTCTCACTTCACTCTCAACGTATTTTGAAATGGTTATCAGCTTATTGATCGCAATCCCATCGTTTACGAGTCACGTGCCACGTGTTGAAAATTACGCGTCGCATTTCTTTGGGTCTCACTGATTTACAGACAAATCTTATCCTGCCGGCGTGATACATGGCACCCCTTTTCTGGAGTTTTTATCTCCTATAGACCTCGCATCACACTTACAACTGGAGCCCACTGCGAGGGGTTTATGTTTAAGGTTTGACCCATCAACAATCACCTAGACCCACAAGAAGCCTTCATCAAGAGCTTGTTCTGGCCCTTCACTTACTGGGAGGACTAGATCTTGGCTCTTCATTCATCATTCCAGGCCTAGGCTCAGATAGCCAGCCTTCAGATTCCAGTTCATACTCAGACCTCGACCAGTCCCAGCCGACTTTCAGGCTAAGACCAGCAGATTTCTCTACAGCCTCTAGTTTCAGATCTTCGCCTATTTCCTCCATCTCGTCAATCACCCTTCCCACCCCAACATCTTCATTCAATCCTACTCCACAATCAATCACCCCACATTCCCGATCTTCTCCTGCGCTGACTGCACAGCCTCGAATGCAGCTGCAAACCATCACTCCCATCATGTCGCAACCAACCTTCACAATGCCAGCATGAAACCACCACTCGGCCCCCCAGTTTGACAGAAAGTCTGAGGAATTGGACCGGTATTTCACAGATCTAGATTGCCTCGCCACCAGAGCCAACTTAAACGGCCAAGACAAGATTGAATACGCGCTGCACTACGTGAGCGTAAAGATCTCTTGACTCTGGGGGAGGTTACCTGAGAGTACTGGGGCAGACTGGGCAGCATTCAAGAAGGTGGTCCTAGCCCTTTACCCTGAAATGGTTGAGGAATGGAAATTTAAAGTATTAGACCTCGAAAACTTGGTAGAGAAGCAAGCGACACCACCCCCAAACAACTGCGACCATCTTGGGGAGTATTACCGCGACTTCTTTGATCTAGCATCTTATCTCAAGGATGCTAGTAAACTCACCAATAGGGAAATTTCACAGCTGTTTACTCATGGCTTTCCCATCAGCTTTCGTACTAAGGTGCGCAAATGCTTGGTGCAGAAACACCCGGATCACCACCCCCACAACCTGTATACCCTAAAGGAAATCTACGATTCAGCCCAATGGATCCTGTCAGGCAGCTTACCTATGCTTCAAAGCTCATTGAACACAGTCTCCATTCCCAAAATAGAACCACAAGACACCCAGACCCTCGTCCAGGCGATGATGTCGGCTCTTGTCCCAGCAATTACCCAGTCTATGGCACAGTCCATCACCCCACTAATCCAACAGCTCAATCCTTTAAACGCCGCCACAAATGCCAATGTAGTGCATGCTTCATTATGCCCATTTTGTGGCCTTCTCAACTGTCGTATAGGGAACTGCGCAAAGGCCGAAGACTATATCAACATGGGGAAATGCAAATCTGTGAATGGAAGGATTCAGTTGCCTAATGGAATGGAACTAGGGCAAGACTTACTGGGATTTAACTTCCAGCAGAAAATCGACAACTGGTTCACGTCGAACCCCAATGCCAAAACAATCCTGATCAGCGAACAGAACCATACGGCACACCCTCGAGCGATGGTTGGACTGTGGCAAGTGGCCGAGTCTTCAGCATCGCATTACCAATGGGCAGAAGCAGGACACATCAAAGAGGTAAATATGGATGAAAAGACAAATGTGCTAGAAATGAGTGTTGAAACACAAGAAGACGAGGTGGTGCTCGCTGCAGTTCAAGCCGTGATAGAGAAACAGATGACTCAGTCAGCAACCAAGAACATCCGATTTGATACACCACCTACGTGACCTTTCACAGGAAATCCTGCCAACCAATCTACCCCTTTGTCTTCTCCAAATAAACCCGCCGAGCCTTCTGTAACCAAGCCATCCCTGCAGTCATCCCCATCTCCAACAGTTCCCCAGAAAGTAACAGCCCCCACTCCTTCTCCCACAATATCCCCATCCAACACCCCTCAGTTCTCATTCAAAACGCCTATTGAAGACCCCAGCCACGCACAGCAGCTATACTCCATGATTCTTGACACTCCAATTCCAGGTGTAACACCTTGCCACATTTTGGCAACATCCCCGGATGTGCAAAAACTTGTGAAGGAAGACACGACTACGAGAAAAGTGCTGACTGCCTCTGTGGGATCGTTTGGAACCATGTCAGACAATACACCAGTGGCTGAAGCCTTCCTACAAGAATTTGACACATCCTCTTATATGGCCAGGCGCTTGGAATCCCTGCAATCTATCAATTTGGTGATAAATGACAATTTCTCAGCAGAATGTATTCTTGATTCAGGCTGCCAAATAGTTGTCATCCAAAAAGACGTATGGGAATGGTCCAGGCTGCCAATGATAGGGAAAGAGTCAATGATGATGGAGGCAGCAAATGCAACCACCAGTAATACGCTGGGACTAGTCAAGAACTTCAAAGTGTCAATAGGCGACTTCTCGTATTTTCTTTTATGTCAGGTTGTCGAAAACGCCGGGTTTGAAATTCTCTTAGGTCGTCCTTTTACCGTCGTTGCCCAAGCCAACACAAAGGACTTCCGAGACGGTGATCAGCATATCACCATCTTCGAGCCAGTAACAGGTGCCGAACAGACCATCCCAACTTTTGCCCGTACGCGCTGCCCATCTCCACATGTGGGTTTTTAGGCATCGAGGATTCAGATACCTACCGAGGAGATATGCCACAAGACCCACCGTTTCCCTTCATGTCGGCTAATTTAGAAGCCAACCCATCACCTCAGCATTCACCAAACCTAGATGCAGCACCTGCACTTTTAGATTTGACTTCTTTTGCTTTTCTACCTATCTCTATGATTTCTGCCTCTAATCCAGTTAATACGTCACCCCCATTTTCTTTCTCTTCAGATTCTACTCTACTCGACAAACCTATTTTCTCTGTACCACATAGCACTACTACAGAGATTAATAGGTCAGTGCTGTTCAACTATTTCGACGCCTACGAAATTTCCTTACAAGAAGAAGACTATTATCAGCCATCAGCCAAAGCCACATCTACTGCATCAAGTCTCATGTACAAGAAAGTAGCTAACAGAGTCAAGCCCATTGCCACCACACTCCCAGAAGAATACCGAATTGTATGAAAGCTTCCACATAACCCCCTCACAGACCTCCCAGAACTTCCCACACACCCACCAAGTTTCTCTCCAGGAAAACGATACACCGCAGAACGGATGACGGCCCAAAAAGTCAATCCTAACAATTTTCTCACATCAGAAGAAGAGAAATTGTGTCACTGGATTTTTCAAACTCATGAGGAAGGATTTGCATGGTGTGAAGAAGAAAAGGGCAAGTTCAGCTCAGAATACTTCAACCCTGTGTGCATTCCCATCATTGTCCCTTGGTTCCGTAAAAATATTCCAATTCCGCCCGGAATCTTTAACAAAGTAGTCAGCATAATCAAGGACAAAATATCATCCAGGGTGTACAAAGAATCAAACTCTTCCTACCGTTCCCAGTGGTTTTGTGTGCTCAAGAAAGATGGAAAGGCCCTCTGTCTTGTACACGATATGCAGCCATTAAATCAAGTCACGATTAAAGATGCATCCGTACCACCCATCCTCGAAACCTATGCTGAGTCGTTTGGTGGGCAAGGATGTTCTGGAATATTCGACCTATTTGTAGGGTTTGATCAACGGGCACTTGATGAACGGTTGTGAGACCTTACCACTTTCCAGACGCCGCTTGGTGCATTACGATTAACCTTGATCCCCATGGGGTACACCAATTCAGCACAAATATTCCACAGAGATGTAACCTTCATTCTCCGTGATGAGATACCGCACATCACCATGCCCTATATAGACGATGTACCTGTGAAAGGGCCACACATGTGTTACAAGTCACCAAATGGAGAATATGAGACAATTCCCGAAAACCCAAAGATCTGGCGTTTCATTTGGGAACACCTGCAAAACATGAATCGAATCATCCACCGAATGCGCAAGGCAGGAGGGACCTTTTCTGGAAAGAAAACGGACCTCTGTCTTCCAGAAGTTGTTATAGTAGGGCATAAGTGTACTTACCAAGGCTGACTCCCAGATGAAACACGCGTTCAGAAAATTAGAGATTGGCCAGCATGCCAAGACCTCACAGATGTCCAAGGATTCCTGGGAATGGCAGGCACGGTACAGATGTTCATCAAGAATTTCGCTATCCATGCACATCCCCTGGTCCAGCTAACGAAGAAAAACCAAGATTTCATATTTGGGGAGGCCAAACAGAAGGCGATGCGCACCCTTAAATACCTGGTCACCAATTCTCCTGCCATCCGCGCTATTGATTATTTGTCTGACAAGGAAGTTGTCCTCACAGTAGACTTGTCTTGGCGTGCCATGGGATTTGTCCTTTCACAAATGGGCCCTGACAACAAATGCTACCCATCTCGCTTTGGTTCTATTACTTGGAATGAAAGAGAACAGAAGTACTCACAGACGAAAATCGAGCTGTATGGGCTCTTCCGTGCCCTGCGAAATGTCTGGCTGTATGTTGTGGGCATTCGAAACTTCATAGTCGAGGTTGATGCAAAGTATATAAAAGGGATGATAAACAACCCTGACTTTCAACCTAATGCAACCATCAATTGATGGATCACCAGTATCCTCCTATTTGACTTCAAGCTAAGGCACGTTGCTGGAAAGGATCACTCACCAGCAGATGGGTTGTCCAGGCGACCACCTGCACCTGAGGATCAGCCAGAGGAAGATGACTACAATGATTGGATTGACAAATCATATGCATTCGCAATAGAAATTATGCATCACTCACGTACTATCCCCGACTCCTCCAGCATCTCTTTTCACCCGTTCGCTTCCACACCACACCATACAGCAGCTGTTCACCAGCCTATCCTCTCTGGATCTGGTCTGTCAGCCTTCATTCTCAGTCTCCTAGGCAATGATATTACGATTCCCTGATCAGAAAACACCTGTCGGCAGGACAACGAATTGTTGATAATTGAGGAATTCTTGCAAAAGATGGAGCGACCTTCAGACATGAATGATGGGCAGTTCCGCTGTTTTGTAAAAAGAGTATCAGGATTCTTCATTTTGGAAGGAAAGTTGTGGAAATGGGACTCACAGGGAAAACACAAACTTGTTATCCCTGAAACGAAACACCTGGCACTCATCAGAGAGGCACACGATGCCCTTGGGCACAAGGGCCTGTTTTCAGTCTGTTTGCACCTTCTCGACTAGTGCTGTGCCTGGCCCAGCCTGAGGCCATGAGCCAAGCCAAGCCGGGCCCAAATAGGCCAAGCCAGGCCGGGCCAAGATGGCGGCTTCGTGGCGGCTTCGGCCTGGCCTGGGGTTCTGAAAAGCCAAAGCCAAGCCATTAAGCTGCGGCTTTTTGGTGGGTTTTGAGTATCATTTTATCGAAAGTTCTCGATGGTGAGAAAGTAATTTCAATATGGTAGCAGATTTTTCGGGTCATGTGATCTTGGAAATATCCAATCTACATCACCATGCCAGAAAATGACACAAACGGGTCACATAATGCAACAAATGGAGCCAAACAATGTCTACCTTGTTTGGGCCCCAGGTAAAGTTTTCCATGTTTGTTACTTGTTTTTTTGTTTAATTTACATTAATATAGGGGACCTAACACAACGAATGACGCCACCACCTCCATTTGGGAAATGCCCGATGATGTCGTTGTGTGTGATAAGTAAGTTTTTTGTCATTCTTTGCTTATTCTTTAACTAGTAACCAAATACAAGTTCCATCACACAACACCCACAGTTACGCCAGTAAATGACACAAATGGGTCATGTCATGCACAAAATGGGGCCAGGTAAGTTTTTCTATGTTCGTTTCTTGTTTTAACTAACATTTATTTTCATTAATCTAGGGGATAATGATATAACTGTGTTACAACAACATGATGACACCAAAACAAGCCCCCAACTGCCACTGTAACTTGAAGCCACTACTCGTAGGAATGGGGAGCAATGATAAAGCGGCGAGGGAATGACAACAATGAGGAAACAGACGAGAACAAGGGGGACCAGGAAGAGGGAGAGGACCACGAGGGAGAGACAATGATGACATGACAACAAGACCAACAGAAATGGGAACGACAGGGCAAATGAAAAGATGCCAACGAGACAAGGACAACTTGAAGAATGATGGCAAGTACAATGACCAGGACCAGGACCAGACTGCGACAGTGAGAATGGGGAAGAGAACAACGATGGGGATGAGGAAGAGGACGGCAATGACAGGATGAGGATGGCAATGACAGGATGAGGACGGCAATGACAGGATGAGGACGGCAATGACAGGATGAGGACGGCAATGACCAGACAATGGGAAAGAGGACAACGACAGGGACAACGACAATGACAACGACAACGACACCCCAGCATCAACAACGAACGGCCCAACATCCACTCCTACCATTACTGGTGAGTGGGGAATGTGGGCAAATTTGAACATTTTACATACAAAAGCCACAGCCTGGGCCAGGCCAAGCCAGGGCCAAGCCGTGGTTGATGGCTTTGGCCTGGCCTGAGGTTTGAGAAAGCCAAAGCCGCCTCAAGCCAAGCCAAAGCCGCAGCTTTCAGGCCAAGCCGGGCTGGAACAGCACTATTCTCAACCAGTTCTGGTGGCCAATGTTAGAAAATGACATAAAATGGTACATACATACCTGTCACGAATGTCAAGTCCGTCTACTCAAGAAAATCCACATCCCGCCTACTGTCCCCACCCCGGCATCCCTGATCCGTAAAGCCTACATTGACACATTCTTCATGCCTAAGGCTGGAGGATATTGGTATGTCGTCCATGCAAGGTGTTCCCTTTCGTCATATTCAGAGTGGCGAAAACTACGAACGGAAACTGGTGCAACACTCGGTGCCTTCATTTTTCAGGAGATCCTATGTCATTGGGGAGCGCTAGAAGAGATCACGACCAATAATGGGCCAGCATTCATCAAGGCACTAGACTGGCTGGCAAAAACATATCACATAAATCATATTAGAATCTCGCCGTATAATTCCCAGGCACAGGGACCCATTGAACGCCAGCACTTTGATGTACGAGAATCATTGATCAAGGTGGTGGAGGGCAACGAGAAAAGGTGGCACCAGGTGGCACATTCTGTATTCTGGGCAGAAAGAGTTACCATAAAAAAGTCGACAGGGTACTCACCATACTATATAGCCCATGGAATCGAGCTGCTTTTGCCATTCGATCTTGCTGAAGCAATGTACATGGCCCCAACACCATCCGAGATGATGTCGACACAAGATCTGATCATAGCACATGCAATCCAACTTCAGAAACACGCCAAGGATCTTGAAGAAGTGAAACGCCGCCTTATAGCTGCCAGATGGGCATCCATGCAACAGTTCAAGAAGTCCATGTGTTCCTCAATTGTCGATTTTGATTTCCAGCCTGGTGCCCTGGTCCTCATACAAAATTCAAGTGTCGAGGCATCATTAGATAAGAAGACAAAGCCATGTTACTTCAGACCAATGGTGGTTATCCAGCGATCAAAAGGAGGATTGTATATCCTCGGGGAATTAGACAGATCACTGTCTAAACTTAGATATGCAGCATTTCAGCTACTTCTGTACCACTCACGATCCCTTTTAGATGTCTCGATTGAAGGCCTCTCCCGCATTTCCCCTGATGAACTTGACGAAATCACCCATGAATCCCCACACTCTGAACTGGACTGGCCCCTCTCCCATGATGATTTATGAACCTACATTTACTTTTATATTTTTCCTTTTGACTTAACTATTACTTGCTTCTTTCTACTTCTATGTTATCTTGACTTACCCATTTGTTTTAATACTACTTTTCTCTTCTTACACTTTGGTTTTTGCATGCAGAATAATTTTATGTTACTCTTCTTAGAGATATTTTTTAGTTATTTCTTTTATATGACATTCTTTATTTTCTTTGTTGCTTTATGCCTATGCCATGCCTCCCCAACACTGCATCATGACCTTTCATGCCACCCACACCTCCTCTCCATGCACTTCTCCACAGGCACCCCACTTCTGTTCAGTTCCAACACATTATGTCATAAGCTGCTGCACGTGACATGAAAATTTCATTCATAAACCCCAAAAATCCTCTGTGCTACTATCCACCACTCTCTACCATGGCCCTCAATGACACAGTGGCCATCCTGTGTGCATTCACCCTCATTGCATATGTGTTCTTGGTGATGTATGTCACCCATTGTTGCTGCCATCACTTTGTATCAAGAGAATATAACACTTATCCCTGCACGTGTTTACCATGTGTCCCCCGTCACCCTGTCCTCCTGTTGTACACAGCCAGAGACCACCAACTGAGCTACCCCCCTGCCGGGATCAGTCAGGCCTCATCCAGCAGTTCTACGACTGCCTCAACCTATATCAGCTTTGTTGCCTGCCCTGCATCTAGCATGATATATGAATCCACCCCTCCTTCAATCACCCCCACCTTGTCCTCATCTGCTACACTTGTTTACCCCCAACTTGATCTAGGCATCCCAGCCAATGAGGCCCCACCCTCATATGACTTGGGCTCGTCCTCCAGTGGCTCCTCTGGTCATTCCTTCACATCCCTGGATGAATTCTATGCATCCTTCTTCATGACCATGCTGTTTGCATACCAGCAGCTAGCACCACCAGTCCAGGACCAGATAGTGGAAAGGAGCACCTCACCAGTCTTAGGTAGCAGCGGCACTAGGAGTATGTTGATGGATATCATGGACCAGGCTAGTGTATCGGTGAGGGAGGGGGAAAGCTCTACAGAAGAGGTGGTTGGTTAGGAGTTTGGTTTGAGGTGGAAAATCATTCAGCAGGGGGTTTTATGTTGTTTCATATGGATACGGTTATGGAAGACTTTGACAATCACATGCATTGATACCATTATGCCACACATCAGCAATCACATGCTCTTTATTCTCCTATAACATTTCCTTTACCTTCGACACTCTACCCACCTAACCACCGATTGACCAGGGATGGTCAATATTCAAGTACCCCAGAGGTGTGAGGGTGACCCTCATGCCATGTACAGATTTAGGGTGTTCAGGCTTGGGAACAGGCCGAGCTGAGCATTATCAAGCACATAGTCACTTCGGTGAGCACAGGAGGAGGCAGTGTTTGTTTCTTACAGTATATAAAGAGGTTTTAAACTTGTACTTAGAGGGTCAACTCAGTTATATATATTCAGTACTTTTTGTTCTCACTTCACTCTCAACGTATTTCGAAACGGTTATCAGCTTATTGATTGCAATCCCATCGTTTATGAGTCACGTGCCATGTGTTGAAAATTATGTGTCGCGTTTCTTTGGGTCTCACTGATTTACAGACAAATCTTATCCTGCCGGCATGATACATGGCACCCCTTTTCTGGAGTTTTTATCTCCTATAGACCTCACATCACACTTACACAGGTCAGTACAGATTTGGATGGCTACCTTGTTAGGAGGAGACAAGCCCACTGGCATGTGACATGGATGAAAAACAATGCCCAGGGGCTCAGGTCCAGTTAGTATAAAATCTCTACTTGGAGACAGATGTTAGAAAAGGCTTGGAGAAAAGATCTATGTGACAAGTAGTTAACATTCTTCAAGTAAAAGTATCTGGAACATCAACTTTCACCTTTCGTTTGAGAGCACACATCAGGAAAAACTGGATTTCCTAATTAGACACAAGTTACCATCAAAGTACTGGGAATCTGGCTTATGAGGGGAATGAACTGATAATTCTGGTAATGATTACTAACTATGTAAAGATTTCACCTTTTAATAACCTTTTTACTTTTATGCAGTAATTAAAAGATATTTGGACCTATTATGTGCCTACTTACTACTAGTTATATTCTCTGACAACAATGTATTTCAGAAGTAAAGACCATGTACTTGCCAGTGTATTGATATGAGCACTCGCACATTGTGTTTGAAATAAGAGAAGGGAAACATAATTCAACCGTTGATAGGATGTCAAACTTGAACGACTCAGTTGGTGGGTCAAATTTTCTGAAGTCCTTTCAAACCCCGAAAACTTTCCAAACCAAACCAAACAAGTGCCACCTGATCATTGATTTGAACCATGTGAAGATCCTGCTTTCTCCCACTTCTCTACTTCTACGTATACTGCAAGTTGCCCACTTTCAACTTATTCTACATCTTTCTCTGTCATTGGCCTCATCCTTCCCTCAGCTTTGTTCCACAGTATGTACAGTCTGAGTCTATCCTTCCCTGATGCCAGTCAGTATGATTCTGTATTTTATGACAGAGTTCATACACAATAGGTTGAATCTCAGCTAATACTGCAATACTTTGAGTCAATGTGACAATAGCTGCAAGCTGATATACAGGTGTGCAGAAGCCTGCAGTGCAGGTGAGATTCCAACCTGGATGATGCTACCACCCAGACATTGAACAATAAAAGTATGTTTGTTCTGTTCAATTTTTTTTTAACCAAAGGATATATATTTTTCTCTCCAGGTGCACTATTTTGTGGTTGATGACACAAATCATCACCCTCATACAAGCCAAGGTACATTCATTCCATTGTTTATTTTTTCAACAAACAACCTTTTTTTTTTTTCCCAACATGGACTATGACATGTGGACAACAATGATATGCTTATCATGGCCCATGGATACCACTGCCTTACCACCATCACAAATAGGTATGCACTAAGAAGCTATACTCTCCCCAAACCCCTGCTGACTGTTCCCAACCCCCAGTCCTGCCATCCTCATCCTTGTGCCATCCTGCCCCTGCCCCAGTCATGCAGGCCAACCCTGTCATGTGCTGCCATTGTCATTACCAGTCCCTGTGGCTGCCCTAGTGTCATTTTATCTTTGTGGTCCTAGTTTTCTTGTTGTCTTCCATGTCCATGTCCTGGTTGTCCTGCCATCAGCCCCCATTGTCTTGCAGTGCCCCTTTGCTGTTTGGCCATCTTTGTATGTTGATGTCAGCCTCTTTGACTGGTACCTGCTGCTCCCATTGGTTGTGCTCCCTGTGTTCATGGTCTCCATTTGATGGGCTGTTGGGTTTGATAAGGTGTGGTGTGTGGGTGATATTGTTAGGAAACATGTACAGTTACCTACTATTATTTTTTCTTATTTTTCCCTATTTTATTCAAGCTATTAGTAGTTATTAGTGACTGTGGGATTAATAATTCTCATGTATCAGTGTGTATGTGCCTGTATGCATGCATCCTCATAATGATCTTGAAAAAGGAAATCAATTGCAGTATGGTAATTGTATTTATTGACAACATCCTGATATTTATGGAGACAGAGGAAGGGCATGAGGAGATAGTGAAGGAAGTATTGCAGAAGCCAAAAGAGAATGATCTATTTCTGAAAGTGGAGAAGTGTATTTTTGGAGCATCGGAAATTGAATTCCTTGGATTGATCATTGGTCTGGATGGAATCAAAATGGATCTGATCAAGGTGAATGCAATTACATCATGGCCAATTCTGAAGAGAGTCAAGGATGTACAGGCTTTCTTAGGTCTTGCCAATTTCTATCATCACTTTGTGAAGAATTTTTCAAGAATTGCTTCACCATTACATAACCTTATGAGGAAGGGAGTAGTATGGAGATGGGGAGGTACACAGCAGAGAACATTTGAGGAGCTGAAGAAGAAATTTGTTGAAGGACCTGTATTAGTATCAGTAGATTTTACCTGCCCACTCAGGGTAGAATCTGACACATCTGATTATGCTACTGGCACCATATTATCTATGTTATATGAAGATGAGAAATGGCACCCATGTGCATTTCTATCCAAAGGGTTGAATGATGTGGAGAGAAATTATGATGTGCATGACAAAGAGATGTTGGGAATTATCTGAGCATTGGAGGCATGGAGGCATTATTTGGAAGGGGCCAAGCATAAGTTGGAAATTTGGACAGACCACCAGAATCTCCAATATTTCATGTCCGCCAAGAAACTAAACCACCGCCAAGCATGTTGAGCACTATTCTTATCATGTTTTAATTTCCATCTTGTGCATAAACCTGGGAGTCTGATGAAGAAGGCTGATGCATTGTCATGGGTCATAGAGGCCCGATCATAAAAGGGGGTAGAGAATGACAATAAGGACATCATGATGTTGAAACCAGAATATTTTTGTATATGCACATTACATCAGGGGCATCTATTAATAGATGTTGTTAAGTACTGAACTCGAGGGCGGATGTCCGTCGGGGAAATATCGGGAAGTCCGACGGGGTATCAGAAAGGACTTGGCTTC